>JAVJIF010012350.1:0-117156 GCA_038442645.1 Agave tequilana
CTCTCTCTCTTACTTACATGAATCTCAGTCTAACTTATGCTTACAAAGAAATAAAAATGATATAAAATGAAAATAAAAATCTACACTAAAAGGAATAAAAACTGGCTTAAAATCTATCTCTACTTGGTCGCTCCCTGTAGTCTCTGAAAACCCAGTATTTATAGGCAAAACCAAATGGGGGAGAGCGTACGGAGATAGGGGGAGCAAATGCTCCCCAAACTTTCTCAACAAAGCTGCGAAAATGCGGTTTTGGCCGCGTTTTCGCTTCTTGAGTGTGGCCAGGTGGCCACACCCGGGGGGAACACGTCTCTGGTTTTCAATTTTCTTTTGTCTTCAGCTGAATTTTCAGTTTAGGTTTGAGATTTTGACGAATTTGTATTTGATCTTTGGCTTTAACTAATTGATTTGTGAAGATTTATTTTAAACGGTTTTCAACTGATTTTATCTTCTCTAATTTACCTTGATTTGCCCTAATTTTCTGATTTCGAATTAATTCTGAATTAAATCAGAATTTGATGGGCTTTTGGGCTCGTTTCTCTCCCTCTCCTTTAGCAATGGGCCTACACATTATTAAATCAAAATAAGAATTATTAATAGAATTTATTAGATAATAAACATGGTAATGTGACAATATATATGCAATATATGTGACCGATCACACTCTCACGCTCATCTTTTGCTCGTCCTCGAGCCAAACAACAAAACTAAACCAAATATTATTAGACCACTTTCGTAGGTCACGCAATTGCACTGAGCATGTGCAACAAGCCGTTAAACCTTTAATTTCCCCCTAGAGGACGAGTTTTGTCTCTGAGGGTTTTCAGTGGATTGCACCCATAAAATACATAAAGAAAGAGAAACAAAGTGTTAGTAATTTGAAAATACATTTTGAAAGAGAAAAATGTTTGAAATATTATCGTAAGAATTAAGTAATCTATAAGTTATAGAAAACCACACTTTCATTCTTACGCTTAGTCTTAATTCAAAAACTTGTTATAAACCAAGGCATGGAGTCAAACTATATTTCTCATCTAATCTATTATTTTATCCTAAGTCATATGCACCTTTTGTAGGTTCACCTAGAGGGGGGTGAATAGGTGATGGCTAATCTAATGGCCACTTAAAGCCAAATAATACGGAAGCTAAAACAATTATGACCAAATAAAATCTTTTACACTAACACCATGTATAACCAAAGAATGTTGCCGAATTCCCCGTGAAGGGCTCTGGACAAACTCCTCTAGATTCCCCTTGAATGGGTTGAGGTGTCGCGTTGGCTCTCTTGGTTGAATACAAGTGTTAGCAAACAATCCTACGCAAGTATATCAATGAAGCACAATATGAATATCAAGCATGTTAGAAGCGCAATTGAAGCATGCAAGATATAAAAGAGACAAAGAGAGAGAGAGAGAGTGAGCAATCGCAAACACAAGGGTATGTTTCGAGGTTTGAGCACACTTGCTCTACATCCCCGCCTTCGACACACGAAGGATTTCCACTATGCAAGATCCCAATGGATCTCTCCTCGGTGCCGCAACACCTACAAGCCCTCGGACTCCCTCGTCCCGTACACACGCAAGCCCACCGGCTCGCCAAGGCCGCACCTCAAACACGAGTTCGCACCCGAACCGAAAAACAACCGAGTCCACACTTAGACCCGAACTCAAAACAACGCGGACACACACGTCCGCCTCCTCAAAGTGACAAATGAAGTCTTTGGTGTTCACAACACTTTGATCACCTAAAAACAATCTCACTACAACACTCCTATAGGTAGATATAGCAATGGAAAGCTCAAGTGTTTGTGTGAGAAAACAGGAAAAAGAATGGTGGAGGAAAACTCAAAGAATCACTTTAACACTCTGAATAAAATCTTCCCTTTAGATAGGAAACAGCCCCAAATGACCCTTTATATAGAGTCTGAAAAACTAGCCGTTGGGGCTCTGTCAGAGCTGCCGGTCGACCCGAGCGGTCGACCGCCAACGGTCAGAAATCCGACCGTTGGAGCCACGGTCGACCGCCGGGTCGACCGAGCCACTGGAGCAGAGAGTAGAACTCTCTGTCGGTCGACCCGTACGGTCGGCCGAAATTTCCAGAGAGCAGAGCTCTCTGGAGCGGTCGACCCGTACGGTCGGCCGTCCTCCAGTGCACAAAGGCGTGCACGTCTGTGCACGTTGGTCGACCGATCCGGTTGACCGACTTCAGGCCAAGTCGACTATACAGTCGACTTGCTGAAGCCTGGAAACAGTTTTCTGGAATTAAAAAGTTAGTCTTTTTGGCTCAAATAAAATCCCATAAAATACTTAAAAATCTACAAAAATAGTTTCAATGTTATACTTTGATATACAAACATGCTTGCACAAAATCAAGGCATGTTATAAAAGATTGGATTATTTTTGTAACGTGGAAATATTTGGCTCATGATAAAAAACTGTTTTTCCAAAACAATATTTTTCCAAAACATATTTTTCCAAATCTTCATCAAATACAAAAACAAGATATACTTTTAAAGCATAGTGTGTATGGATATGATCCACTACACAATCATAATGAAATATCTATGTTTTTGTCATTAAGCTCTAAACTTGGTTTTGGTTTAAAGATATGTATATGAGAAATACCAAAAACAATACCTCTCATTTTGGACAAATATCATTTTGGTTTTGGTTAAAAATCTTTTCTAAATCTTTTATGAAAACAATTCTATCAAGAGTGTGTGTGTATATGTACTTGAGCAATCCACCAACTACTCTATCCTTTACATTTTTATCTAAAAACAAAAATCTTATACCTAGACACAAGTCTTGATCTTGAAGTCTTCCCTTGAAGTCTTCTCATCATCTTGACTTGCTCCAAGCTTGATCCAAAAGCTCTCCTTGGATCACACCGTGCTAGCTCCAAATCTTGACATTTTATCCTTTGTTGAGCTATGCACCTACTAAGATCTTGATAATGAATCTGTCACTAATTAAACACAAGATCATTAGTAAACATAACTTCATGAGTTAATCATCATCAAAACTAGGGTGATAGGCCTTTGGGCCAACAATCTCCCCCTTTTTGATGATGACAAAACTCATGAAGTTATATATGCATGGATTAAAGTAAAGCTTCAAAGAAGCTCCCCCTTAACTCATGCATAGACATAAATAATAATATATGACAATGAAGCTCATAAATATGTATGCAAATGTATGGAGATAAAACATATCAAATTCTTTTTCTCCTATTTGCAAAACAAAACATATATGCATAAACATAAAATCTTATTATGTATATCTATTTATTATTTTGTGTTATGCATGAGAAAACTAAACACAAGTATGCATATAAACTCAAAATCTTTCTCCCCCTTTTTGTCAATCATCAACAAAGGGGTAAAAAACATAATCAACAAAATTTTCTCCCCCTTTTTGTCAAAAACAAAGAGATCAAGAAGAGGTAATACAAATCAATCAATAAAAATTTATATGCGATATACATTCATGAAGAGGAAGACGCTAAGTTAGCTTCCCTACATATACATTACATGAAAGAGGGATGACAAGCCCTAATTCACATAACGCATATTATGTAATGCATAAGAAGAGATGTGAAGCTCCCCCTACACACGTATATCATATAAAGAAGAGTTGTCAAGCTCCTCAATTTATAATATACTCAACATGAATCTATATGTAAGAGAGATGTTAAGCTCTCCTTGCATATAAGAAATACAAATCAACAAAATGTTTTTTTTAGTAATTTTTCTTAAACAAAATTTTTAAAGGTATCAGAGCTTTTGTAAAACAAACAAATTTTAAGATACCTAATTGAAAATAATCATTATTATAAAACATATTGATACCAATTGAAATTTAACAAATATGAAGTTGAAGCATTTTGATATCAATGATAAACATAATGATCAAAATATTTTTATTTTTCATCAAAAACTTTGTGCTTTAAAAATGTGAACCAATTGAAAGTTAAGCACATGAAAATCATATATATGTATGAAATGAGTATACCAATTGACATTGATACATACATATATAATAAAACAAAATATGAGTATATACAAGAATTTTTCAATTTAGATACAAATTGAAAGAATCCAATGATACCAATTGAAATAACAATAAGATTAAGTGTATATCTCATATAACTATACCACCCAATCATAGTTCAAGTTTTGAATAATTTTCATTTTAAAGCATACATGACCATGATCTCCCATCCATCCTCCCATCGATGGTAGGGGTTTCAAAAATAGATTTGAAAAATAAGCTTTGTTTGAAAAACTCTACCAAATGAAGAACAATTAACTAGTTAAAATAATTTTTGAAAAACTAGTTAAAGATCCTTCAAAACATGAAATCAAAGCATATATATTTTATGAATCATACTAAATACATAAAAGTTCAAGCACTCATAGTCCATAAAGCTCAAAATTATCTTGAAAAGAAAAAGATGAGTGTTCAAAGGTTATATAAATAGCATTTTCATGAAAATAGACATTGAAGCTCAAAAAGATCATAAGTCACATTTTTAACAAAACAAAAACATGAAAAATTATTTTTCAGTAAAACACTAATCTTCATGGTATATGTATGATTTATCCAAAATTAGCAATACACATACATATCCCAAACATAAAAGAGTCTATCAAATGTATTTGCATGAAGGCAAGAGACTCACGGGTATACATGTATATTTATTAGATTTGAATTAAAAATACATATACATGAAGTAAAGCATAAAAATTGGCAAAGCATGTATAAATGAGAATCATCAAAACTAGGCTATACATGTGCATATAGTGAGTACAAATGAACAATGAAGTGCAAACGTATATGAATCAAATGTGGCTCATTACTTGTACATGTATAATCCAAGTTTTGACAAATACTATATCTAAACAAGATTTTACCACATGAAGCACAAATAATCATAAAACATGAACATGCTCAAAATATTATGAATGAACAAGCATGAACATAAATAAAATGGGAGTTTAGAGATTGTTACCAACTCCAAAGCTCCAAACATGGTGGTCATCCCACCAAACTTCCTTGATAGCGATGCATCCATGTATGTGTCCATCAAGTCCATTGCATCCACTACCAAGGCACCAAATCTCTTACGTCTTGAGAGATCCCTCACCTACATCAAAAACATGGTGTGGGGGTTTTGGTACCCATTTTCTTTTGGATCCTTTAGGGTTAGTCTTGTAAGGTACCCAAACATTTTTATTAGCAAAATTTAAAGCATTAATTCTATCATACAAAATTTTGCTAAATGGCCTTTGCGGCCACAATGTGTACACTTGTACACCTTAGTATGCTTATGAGTGTGATTGTGATCGTGGCGTGCAACATAAGCAAATGCATGATGAGAGTGATGTGCATGAACATGAGGAGTTTGTTTCTTTGCAAACAAGGACTCCAACCTAGTATGGTTAAATGCACACGAGTTCAAAGTTGAACTCAAACTATCTATTTATTTTTCAAATTCTTAATCTCACTATCATCAATGGTAGCATGTAAAGAGTATTGAGAAATAAAATCATTTCACTCTTTTAGAAACTTTTCTTTTTCTTTTTCTTTTTCTTTTTCAAAAATTTTCTTCTTTAAAGAAGTGTTTTCTTGCAAAACAAATTCTTTTGTTTTTCCACCAAAATAATTTTATCCTTCAAAATAGTGTTCCCCTTCACACAAATCATTTAATTTAGACATAAGAAAAATATTTTCATCTTTCAAATCTTCTTTTCCTTTTCTAAGCATGCAATCTTGTTTCTAAATGAATTTGTTCTATGTGCATGCAATCAAATTTCTTTTTCAAATTTTTATTATCCTTTTTAATCATGTCATATTTCTCAAGCAATAGTTGACAAAAAGTAGATAGCTCATCATATGACATGTTATTATCCTCATCCTCGGATTCGGTAGTTACCTCAAGGGGTTATCCCTTGGACCATATAGCACAAGTTGGAGGTGTTGCTTCCAACGTCCGAATCGCTCCCTGCATAGTATTGATCTTTTTCACCGAGGGAGATGAGGGTATTCCAAACTACAAAAGCCGAATCAAAGTTAGAAACTCTAGATAAATAAACATCATCTAGGGTAGACTTTAAAGCATTAAGGGCTTTTGCATTAGCCTCAAAATTCTTACCATCTAAACAATATGCATTATTAGTAGTGGCAAGATAAACATTATAACCTAAGGCTTTGAGGTACAAGGACATCTTCACCTTCCATATATGGATGTTAACAATGTCAAACATGGGTGGTGACATGAAGTCCATGGTGTGTGTACAAAATATTGTGATTAGCCTAAAAATGAGGATCTTTAACTCTAGGTTGTTAGACCCAAATCAGAGTACCAAGCTCTGATACCAATTGTAGGTTCACCTAGAGGGGGGTGAATAGGTGATGGCTATCTAATGGCCACTTAAAGCCAAATAATGCGGAAGCTAAAACAATTATGACCAAATAAAATCTTTTACACTAAACACCACGTATAACCAAAGAGTGTTGCCGAATTCCCCGTGAAGGGCTCGACAAACTCCTCTAGATTCCCCTTGAATGGGTTGAGGTGCCGCGTTGGCTCTCTTGGTTGAATACAAGTGTTAGCAAACAATCCTACGCAAGTATATCAATGAAGCACAATATGAAGATCAAGCATGTAAGAATAAGCACAATTGAAGCATGCAAGATATAAAAGAGAGAGAGAGAGAGAGAGAGAGTGAGCAATCGCAAACACAAGGGTATGTTTCGAGGTTCGAGCACACTTGCTCTACATCCCCGCCTTCGATGCACGAAGGATTTCCACTATGCAAGATCCCAATGGATCTCTCCTCGGTGCCGCAACACCTACAAGCCCTCAGACTCCCTAGTCCCGTACACACGCAAGCCCACCGGCTCGCCGAGGCCGCACCTCAAACATGAGTTCGCACCCGAACCCGAAACAACCGAGTCCACACTTAGACCCGAACTCAAAACAACGCGGACACAAATGTCCGCCTCCTCAAAGTGACAAATGAAGTCTTTGGTGATCACAACACTTTGATCACCTAAAAACAATCTCACTACAACACTCCTATAGGTAGATATAGCAATGGAAAGCTTAAGTGTTTGTGTGAGAAAACAAGGAAAAAGAATGGTGGAGGAAACTCAAAGAATCACTTTAACACTCTTGAATAAAATCTTCCCTTTAGACAGGAAATATTTTCTCTCTATTTTGTGAAGAAAAACTTCTGAAAAGAGTGGGAAAAACTGGCGCTAAAACAATCTCCAAATCTTGTAGAAAACAGCCCCCAAATGATCCTTTATATAGAGTCTGGAAAACTAGCCGTTGGGGCTCTGTCAGAGCTGCCGGTCGACCCGAGCGGTCGACCGCCAACGGTCAGAAATCCGACTGTTGGAGCCACGGTAGACCGCCCGGGTCGACCGAGCCACTGGAGCAGAGAGTAGAACTCTCTGTCGGTCGACCCGTACGGTCGGCCGAAATTTTCAGAGAGCAGAGCTCTCTGGAGTGGTCGACCCGTACGGTCGGCCGTCCTCCAGTGCACGTCTGTGCACGTCGGTCGAACGATCCGGTCGGTCGACCGACTTCAGGCCAAGTCGACTATACAGTCGACTTGCTGAAGCCTGGAAACAGTTTTCTGGGATTAAAAAGTTAGTCTTTTGGCTCAAATAAAATCCCATAAAATACTTAAAAATCTACAAAAATAGTTTCAATGTTATACTTTGATATACAAACATGCTTGCACAAAATCAAGGCATGTTATAAAAGATTGGATTATTTTTGTAACGTGGAAATATTTGGCTCATGATAAAAAAACTGTTTTTTCTAAAACAATATTTTTCCAAAACATATTTTCCAAATCTTCATCAAATACAAAAACAAGATATACTTTTAAAGCATAGTGTGTATGGATATGATCCACTACACAATCATAATGAAATATCTATGTTTTGTTATTAAGCTCTAAACTTGGTTTTGGTTTAAAGATATGTATATGAGAAATACCAAAAACAATACCTCTCATTTTGGACAAATATCATTTTGGTTTTTGGTTAAAAATCTTTTCTAAATCTTTTATGAAAACAATTCTATCAAGAGTGTGTGTGTATATGTACTTGAGCAATCCACCAACTACTCTATCCTTTACATTTTATCTAAAAACAAAAATCTTATACCTAGACACAAGTCTTGATCTTGAAGTCTTCCTTGAAGTCTTCTCATCATCTTGACTTGGTCCAAGCTTGATCCAAAAGCTCTCCTTGGATCACACCGTGCTAGCTCCAAATCTTGACATTTTATCCTTTGTTGAGCTATGCACCTACTAAGATCTTGATAATGAATCTGTCACTAATTAAACACAAGATCATTAGTAAACATAACTTCATGAGTTAATCATCATCAAAACTAGGGTGATAGGCCTTTGGGCCAACACCTTTGTGACCATGAAATTATGACTCGGGTTTTTTAACTCTAACTCTTATGCCTTATTATTTTTTCTCTTTTATTTTTAAATTTTTTGGTGATATTATTCCTTTAGGCTTTTTAATTTGCCCATGTAATGAGCCTTTAATCGGTGACTCCCAAACTAAACGGTCTTAGAGTATCAGGTGAGAAAACACCCAAGGACTTAAGAACTCAAGCAAACAAGGCCACGAAACTAAGGATTTTTATTATATGAACCGCTTTTAGGCGTGAATACTTATGCTTTATGAGGCACAAATACCTAGCTTAATGAGATGATTTTTTATATTATATATATATAAATATATTTATTTCTTTTTTTTAATAAGGCATAAGAATCTTTGCTTTTTTGAACCCTAAGTGTGTAAGTGCATAAAGCTTGCATATATCATCAAGGTAAAAATCAAGACTAAATTACTTTTTCAAATTTTCTTCCTAACCTTGGAAATCAAACAAATAATCTTATTTTGACCAAGTATAAGAAATCCTAATTATGATTCTCCTATTCATTAAAATTGACTTATTTCTTAAAAAGATTTGTCAAAATATTGTCTCTATTTTTAAAAAGTTTTTAAAAGTAAAGAAAAATGTTAATTTTTTTTTATAATAAAGGAAAACCTAAGTTATGTAGAACTCCACCACACCTATCTCATGTGTCATCCTCAATGTATGAATTAATGCATAGACGCATGAAAAAAGAAAGAGAAGGAAAATATTACAATATAGTGGTGATTCCAGTGGTCGTCTGATTGGGTCAAGCGTTGCTACCCAATCAAGATAATGTGGTGGTTCACGGAACCCACCTTTATTGACCTCTTTTCTATTTACATATTTACAATCCCCAATATGAATAAGATCATGAAAGATCTCATCGTGAAACTTACTCCCTTTACATGACCTGCCTTGAAAAATCATCACGGAGTCATCATAGTCTATACCTATATCAAACAAAAGAATGTGACTTGGTGGAATGTTGACTTGGGCTCAATAATGATAGGTTCAGAAACTAATACTAACTCGGGAAAATCAACTTTGGGTTCGAGAGTTAGTTTTTGGTTCAAGAGTTGAGTCCAAGTCCAAGAATTGAAATTCACATTCTTTTCCTATCTATGGAATGTGACTATCCAAAATTGGTGATTCCATTTCTAGAGCATTGGCTACGGAAATAAATATTGGCTCAGAAAATTGGTCCAAGTTGGGTAAGAATAATGGAGTCAACATAGATTCGAAGATGAAACTGAATCACAAAGTTAGGGATTAGTTCATATTCATAATCAAATTCAATCTCATTAAAATGAAAACTTGCCAATTCGTCAATGGGTTGATATGGTCAAGTTCAAGATTTTCTGGTGAAATTGAATCTTGGTCAAAATCTTCAAGATAGCATGATTCTTGATTTTCATCAATATGGCTAAAAGTGTCGGGAATAGTCAAATATTGGGTAGGGAGAGTTTCCTTATTCCTACTCTTGTTTTCCAATCTGCTAAGTCTTACTTCTATCATATCGAGTAAATCATTTTGGCATTGAATCATGGTTTTCATACATTTTTCTAAGTTAGCACATTCTCCTTGAAAAATAGAGTAAGGATCTGTGATTTAAAAATTTGAAGGGATTTTGAGTCTTCTAAAGTTTGAATTCGCTGCTTAAGCTCGTCTAACGCTTCCATCCTCTTTCCCAGTCAATTGATTTTTCTAAGGGTTGTTCGGGAGAAGGAGTATATGAAGCTGGATGTTGGTAAGGTGGTTGATAATAAGACTCGGGGAGTTGTATCCCCATTGACTCTGTGAAGAGTAGTGTTGATTATTCCAGTCTTGTTTATAGTATTGGGACTGAGGCATCTATTGATTTGGATAAGACCAATCCGACACACTACGTTGGTTAAAGTTATGATATGCCAGGTTAGTAATATCCGATAAAGAGGTCGGGGTGTAACATAGATTACCATTAAAATTGAAAAAAATATTGTTATAAGCCATATCACAGAAGAAATATCAAACACAAACAAAGAAAACAAACAAATAAGAAAACAAATAAAAAGAAAAAATCTAACCTAAGTTAGGGTAGACCTTAGACCTAGACGACTCCTAATTGGTTAGACTGTCCACGGGGGGTATATTGTAGAATCTGACCAAAAGTTAATCAGCCATGTAGGGGCAAGATCAGTGGGAGGTATCCGTACCTAAGCAACGGGCCTAATTATGCCAAACCACCAACTTTCGGGTTTCGCCCCTCAATCCCCAACCTTAGACACCGATTGGCAAGAGTCAAATTCTAATCAACTTTTCCCTTAGGTCAGTCTCCTATGTTAGTCCGATATGTCCCTAGGGCCAACGTCTACTCAGTTTTAGTTAGGTTTGGGCTAGTGAGTGAGGAGATTATTTGTGGGCTAAGGGAAGGTAATGACTTCTCCACCTTATCTTGTTTACAGGACAAGCCCTTAAGATTGATTGTGCAAAATGTGCAGGATATAGAAAAGTAGCATTCAACTTGCAAATAATCACTCAAGAATGTTTCCTAAACTATATGCTATGCATACGTACCTTTTGCTCCAGCACTCTTCAATAGTAATATAAAATGTAAACGAATTAGGCATGTGCCTAAATGCAAAATCTAAACCGTTTTAGCATTTAACAAATATCATTTTACTATTGAGGTTAGAAAGTATGTATAGTGAGACAAATAAGGAAATAAATAGCTATAGAATTTTAGCTTTGCAATTCAGCCAACTGATTGGTTGCTAATGTTGCATATTTAATATTATATGTCCATACTTATTATAGAATAAAAGCCTGCATTGTCCTAATTAATGTTTGATTTATTTGCAGGCTCAATCTTTAAGGAGTTAAAGAGAAATGAGCCCAAAGCCCACCAAAATTCTGAATTAAATCAGAATTAATTCGCACCAAGTAAATCAGGGCAAAATCAAGAGGTTGAAACCGGTTGAGAAGAATCCTCTCAGGATCGATCGGTTAAAGCCTAGAATCCAAGGCCATTTCGTCAGAATCCGGGACCCAAACGAAGAAACCAACTCCAGATAAAATCAGAAGGAGAAACCTGGGTGACCACCAACAGGGTGTGGCCACCTGGCCACACCCTGGCCGCGGAAACGCGGCAATAGCCGCGTTTCCGCGGCAATCTTGGGGAGTTAGGGGGAGCGTTTGCTCCCCCGACCTCCCTGGGATCCTGATTACTGGGTATTTGCCCTATAAAAGGCCATGTTTTGTGCTGAAAAGGGACGCCAATGTAGATTAGGATTTAGCCTAGTTTTAATTCTTTATAGTTTAGGTTTTTCTTCTCTTGTTATGTAATTTGTATGTACTTAGGGTAGAAGAAGATTCATGTAAGTAAGAGAGAGAGGCTGATGTTGAGAGTGACACCGACGATGTACCCTCCTCCTTTCTTCCATTGTCTCTGCAATTAATAAAGATAAAAGTTCTTTTTATATTTGTATTGTCTTTTGTTTCGTTTTCCTTTTCTACTTTACCTTGGTTGTTGTTGTTGAGTGTACAAGTGAATTCCAAAGCAAGTATAACTAAGCTACGTGAGAGCCAGCGATAGTTCATGAAGACGTTCTCCTCTTCCAAGATCCGCATCACTTCGTTCTTACTAGGCTTGACGATATAATGTGCACGGGGACTGAGCTCGAGCTTATGATCTATGCGTTGAACGCCTCCGAAGCAAAGTAGTAGAACATGCAACGGTTTCCAAGTAAGTCATCAATCAACCTAGGTAAGTATTTCTACACTTTTCTTTCTTTCTTTTCTTTTCTTTCTTAGTTTAGATCACCAACCACCTCCTCCAACTCTTTCTTCTCCACTTCATTATACATAGTCGCTTTTCATCGTTTTCTGATTTTCCACCTTCTTAATCTCTCACTTTCTCCTTAACTTTAACATAACTTTCTTTTTCATTTTCACTTCTTAAAAACAGAGAAGAACTCTTGCTTTTCTTCTTAACGATTTCAATAAAGAACCGTAAAGCTTCCATCGCAAACCCTCCTTGTGGATCACGACCCGCATAGCCACTTGCTATAGCGGAAGAATTGAGCACTTGCACATATTCTTTCTTAAGTTCTATAATCTCGTTTTTGTGTGCAGGTTTAGCCTCAATCACCAACCTGTAAAAATACAGGTTAGTAGTTCACTCAGATTGCCACTGGAAATTTGCAAATCTGAGGGCTTCTGAGCTCTGCTTTCTTGAGCAGAGTCCTGGACCACTTATATGTCCACTACAACAAAAATTTTCTTAATGTTAAACCTGTACACCAAGAAAAAGAAGAAGGTTAACCAAAAATGTAAACTTAAAAAGAAAATTACTTACCCTCCCTCCCCAGCAACGGCGTCAAAATTAATTGAGTTTTTTACCTGCACATAAGAATACAGAATTTCAGAACTTAAGAATTGAATGTGCAAGTATTTAATTCTACCGCTATAGCGAGTGGCTATGCGGGTCATGATCCACAAGGAGGGACTAGCGATGGAAGATTTTTAGTAAGTTCTCTTTTATGCTACAAAGAATGGTTAAAGTTCTTCTTTTGTTCTTTAAAAGAAAAGAGAAAAATAAGTTACAGGCAAGTTAATAAGAAAGTGGTAGATTGAGAAGGTGGAGAAAATAGAAAATGGATATATACAAAGCAATTGGAAAGAGTGATAAAATAGTTGGGAGATAGTGGTGTTGGTGATCTAAACTAAAAGCTAAAAGAAAAGAAAGAAAAGCTAAAAGAAATACTTACCTCCTCTAGTTGATGACTTACTTGGAACCTTGTATATTTTACCTTACTTCGGAGGCGATCAACGCATAACCCATAAGATCGAGCTCAATTCCCATTCGCATTACATTATCAAGACGAATAAGAATGAAATGATACAGAATCTTGAGGAGGAGAACATCATCATGAAATATCGTTGGCACTCACATAATTATGGCTATACTGATGTTTCTAGATTCACTTGGATATTCATCAGAACTAAAAGAGAAAAAGTAGAAATAGAAGAAGAAAATATAATCAAGAAAAGCATAAAGATGTTACCTTTGATTACTTGTAGAAACAATGAAAGAAAGAAGGAGGTTACATCGGTGTCACTCTCAACATAAGTCTCTCTCTTACTTACATGAATCTCAGTCTAACCTATGCTTACAAAGAAATAAAAATTACGTAAAATAAAAATAAAAACCTACACTAAAAAGAATGAAAAACTGGCATGAAATCTATCTCTACTTGGTCGCTCCCTATAGTCTCTGTAAAACTCAGTATTTATAAGCAAAACCAAATGGGTAAGACCGTACGAAGATAGGGGAGCAAACGCTCCCCCAACTTCCTCAACAAAGCCGCCAAAACACGACTTTGGCCACGTTTTCGTGGCCCGGGTGTGGCCAGTGGCCACACTCGGGGGACACACGTCTCTGGTTTCTCGATTTCCTTTTATCTTCAGCTGGTTTTCTGTTTAGGTTCAGGATTTTGATGAAACTGTCTTTGATCTTTGGCGTTAACCAATTAATTTGTGAAGATTTGTTTTAACTGGTTTTCAACTGATTTTATATTCTCTGATTTGCCTTGATCTGCCCTAATTTTCTGATTTTGAATTATTTCTGAATTAAATCAGAATTTTGATGGGCTTTTGGGCTCGTTTCTCTTCCCTATTCTTTAGCAATGAGCTTGCACATTATTAAATAAAATAAGAATTATTAATAGGATTTATTAGATAATAAACTTGGCAATGTGACAATATATATGCAATATATGTGACCGATCACAAATCAATTTTAAATTTTAACCTTAATTGAAGACAAGATCTTGCATATACATTAAGTTTAAGGGAGAATAATTTTTGATGGACTTATGATCTTAGATCGCTTAAATTTTTGCAAAAATATTTTGAAAATTTGTCTCTCTTTCAAAATGTGTTTTTAAAATACTAACATTTATTTTCTTTCTTTATGATTTTTGTAGGTGCAATCCGCTGAAAGCTCTCAGGAGACAGCACTCCTCCTCTGGGGAAAGCGAGAGGTTTAACGGCTTATTGCACATGCTCAGTGCAATCGTGTCACCTACGAAAGTGGTGTAATAATATTTGTAGAATAGTTTTTCTTTTCTTGTTTTGCTCGAAACGAGCAAAAAGATAAGTGTAGGGGTGTGATTAGTCTATGATATTGCACTTTTATATCATATTTTTCTACTGATTTATGAATAAAATATCATTTCTAAATCGTGTTTTGGTCTCTTATGCAGATAATTAAGACTAGAGAGTTTCTAGATTAAATTAAACCCAATTTTGGGTAATTAAATTCAGATTTCTTGGAGGCCAAGGTAGGGAGTTTCTAGAAGATATATTGAATCTAAACGTTGGCGCGTGTCTGACGAAAATCTGGACGTAAATACCCGAATCCGAGAATATCCGGAAGATCCCAGAAGCAAGACGAAATTGCTCGCCAAAACCAGGGACCTAAGTCCCTGGTATGGCCATGAAAATGCAGCTATGGCCACGTTTTGCGGCCATCTTGGCGAGCCACGCATCGATTTTCGACGCGTGGCCTCGTCTCGTCTTCTGGAACCTCCTATTGCCTATAAATAACCCTTCAGAGACCTAAAACACAAGCAGATCAGCGAGTAGGCTAGGTTTTCTCTTTTAGTTATAAAGTAGAATTTTCTCCTTTTTTTTGTATTTTCATTTTATTTTTAGATCATGTAGTAGGGCTGAGTGATTTAGAGGGAGATAGAGAGATATTGATATAATAGATGGTGATAATCTATGTAAATGTGTTTCTTTTCTTCTCCATTGTAATCTTCTACATCTTCTACATGATGCTTAGCTAGTTTTTCTTCTCATCGCAATCGAACTACCAATCACTAATATCTAACCTCTTACTTGATAATTGATTAGTCTACAATTCTGTATTATTGTATCGCATTTTCCTACTGATTTATGAATAATATTTCAGTCTAAACCGTGTTTTGGTCTCTCTTGCAGATAATCAAGACAAGGAGCGCAAAAGGGTAATAAGAGCTTAATTAAACCCAATTTCGGGTAATTAAATCCGCATTACTTCGAGGCCAAGTAAGGGAACTTCTAGAAGATGCATTGAACCTAGACTTTTGCTCACGTTAGACGAAGATTCGAAGAATATACCCGAAACCAGATATACCAAGAAGGTCCTAGAAGCGAAGAGGACAAGCACGCCAAAACCAGGGACTTATGTCCCTTGTTTTGCCACAGAAATGTGGCAAATGCCGCGTTTCTGTGGCAATTTCGTAAGGCCACGCGTCGATCTTCGACGCGTGGCCCCGTCTCATCTTCTAGAATCCCCACTTGCCTATAAATAGTGCAGGATTTGGTCGAAACGTAATCAGATTTAGATTTAGGCTAGGTTTTCTCTCTTCTAGTTGTAGAATAGGATTTTCTTCTTCTTTTATTTTATATTTTCATTTCCTTTTTAGATCTTGTAGTAGGGCAAAGAGATTCAAGAGAGATAGAGAGAGATTGATGTAATAGATGGTGACAATCAATGTAAAGGTGTCTCCTTTCTTCTCTATTTTAATCTTCTCCATCTTCTACACGATTCTTAGCTAACTTTTCTTCTCATGAAAATCTAACTACTAACCACTAACCACCTAACCACTTACTTAATAATCCACATGAATCTAGTAGCCTCTACAAGGCCTTGCTCTTGCAAGAGCCATTGATGGCTTATGATGATGGATTCTAATATTCTAACATTTCTAACATCTAACCCACTAACTTCCTAACTTGTAATGTCTTCTTTATTTCAAGCTCACCCTAACCGGTTTTGATGAATTAATAGTAGCTTGAAACTTGTTGTGTGGTATGGATGTGTTGTTTGAATGTAGAAGAACAATCTTATGAGCCATGCTTTGTATCGTCTCTTGAAGCCAAGGATTAGTGATGGCCAAGGTCCATGTGAGGCAACTATCACTAAGAGGTTAGCATGGTTAGTGGAGCAATTGGTAGTTAGTAGCCATGAGTTTTCTTTTTTACTTTGTTTTAAAAATCATTTTCAAAACCTTTTTTTATCATTTTCCTATCGATGTCTTCACCGCTTTCTTAGTTCGCTTTTGTTTCATTTTCTTCATCATCACGTTTTATTTGTTATCACATCATCTTTTTCATCGCCTTCTCCATCTATCACTTCTGGATTTTTTTTCTTTCTCTTTTCTCATTCTTTAAAAAAGGAGACTTGTTAACATAACACGTGAATAAAAACTATTAATGCTTCTATCGCCTTCCGTCCCTGTGGATTCGACCCGTTGAGCCAATGCTATAACGGAAGTATCGAGGGAACATTAGCACACACAAGCTTTTCATTGATTCATAAAACAAACATTTTCGAGTGCTGGTTTTTACCCGATCAAATTTTTGGCGCCGTTGTCGGGGACGGGAGTGGTTTTGATTTCACGTTTTTGTTAACATTTTTTTTCTGTTTTGGTTGCAGGTTAATTTTTGCAGAAACTGAATATTGCAGAACTTTCCTCTTGCTTGCATGTCCCTGCTCTAGAAAGCAGGGACCCTGCTTCCATAATTGTGCCGCAAAAAGCAAAGAAACACCGCAAAAACGTGGCTATTTGTTGGCATTTTGACTTCATCTTTTGCAGGGGATTTGCAAGTTTATATATTTTGTATTGTTGCTGCTATTTTTCTGCTTTGATTGCCTACACACTATAATAAATTAAAGAACTAAATACAACATTTGGACGCTTTGAATATGGTTTAGACATTTGCATTTAGGCACGTGTCAATTCAATTCCAATATACTGTATTTTGTTCTTTTATTGTGATCTGGAATAAGGTGTATATATGGCATTGCATATAGCATAGGACAAACACGTGAGTGATTTATCGCTTTGTGTTATATTCTTGTCTATATTGCACACTTGCACGAATTGGATTTAAGGGCATAACCCAATACAAGATAAGATGGGGATTTCATCAACCTTCCTTAGCCCAAAAATCACCTCCCCACTCACACAACCCAAGCCCTAATAAAAATTAATAGACGTTGGCCCTAGGGGCATCTCGGACTCATTAAGAGATTGACCGAGGGTGAAATATGTTTTGAATCTTACTCTTGTGAAATCGGTGTTTAAGGTTGGGGATTAAGAGGTTACGCCTTGAAGATACCGTGGTTTGGCGTAATTAAGGCCCGTTGCTTACGCACGGATACCTTCCACCGTATTTTGCCCCTACCTGGCCGATTAGCTTGTGGTCGGACTCATACAACAACCTCCCCCGGGTAATCGACCAGTTAGGCGTCGTCTAGGTTTAGGTCAACCTTAGTATAGGCTTGTTTTGATTTTTTCTTTCTTTTTGTTTGTTTGTTTGCTTTTCCTTTTTTGTTTGTGATTGTTTGTGAAATAGAATTCAACAATAATTTTTCAATCCTAATATGGATCCATATTTCACACCGACCCCATTTGTTTTGGATAATTCCAATCCAGCTTTTACAATATGAACCAACCAAATACACCGGGTTGGACTTATCCGAATCAATACAACCCATACCCCCAATCTTATAACCATAATTTTCAAAATAATTTCCACTCTTCACAGAGTTAATGGGGGATTCACCCCGAGTTCAATTTTGCACCACCTTGTCCACAATTTTCACAATTTTCACAATCTCCATTCCCCAATTTTACTTCCTATACTCCTTTTTCTACACCTCCCATTGAAGAAAAATCTGAGTTTGAAAAAAGTATAGAAGCCATACTTGAGTCCCAACAAAAAGAAGCTCAATTCACCAATTCAACAATATTTTCATGATTCATCCTCAGTTTCACCTATTCATAATAACCAACCATCTACCCTGAAAATGAGTATGGAGTGCCTTCATGAGTCTGAGCTTCAATCTCAAAATATGTTGGACTCACAATCTTCACTAACTTTTCAAAACCAAGATTCTTAAACTCCCTTTCTGGAACATCAATTTGAAGAAAAATCACATTTAGAAAAGAGTATAGAAATCTTGCAGGAGTCCACGTTACAATTTCAAAAATCTTCTCTCAGTCTATTGATAGGTTAGAAACACAATTGAGTTAATTGGTCAACATTTGTAAGAATGAGAAAACTCTCTCTTATCAACCTTTGACCAATCCAAATATCTCTAACTCTATCAATTTGACCCATGACTCTTATTGTTTTGGAAAGTAAGATTTCTACACTCTCATTCTAGAGCATCCACTTGAAGAAACATCATATCTAGAAAAGAGTATAGAAGTCTTGTAGGAGTTCGCGCTACAATTTTAAAAATCTTCTGCCCAGTCTATCAATAGGTTGGAAACACAATTGAGTCAATTGGTTAGCATTTATATGAATGAGGAAACTCTATATTATCAACCTTTGACCAATTCAGATATCCCTAACTCTATTGATCTGACCAAGGACTCTTGTCATTTTGGAAACCAAGATTCAATTTCAGCACACCCATCTGAACTTGTCCAAACATCAAATGTTGTAAATCCCATTGACATTTTGGCAAGTTATCCTTTTCCTGAGATTGAACTTGAGCATGATTATGATCCTGAGCCTCAACTTGGTAATTCAATTTCACTTTCTGATTCAATAATGACTGAGGTGGTTTTACCTGATTTCAGGCCTTTTTCCGAGTCAGTATTGGATCCAGTGCTAGTCCATCGTGAAATTGAGTCACCAATCTTTTATGATTAATAAATTGAACTTGACCAATTTCATACTTTTGAATGTCCTATTGACAAATTGGCAAGCTCTCATTTTTATGAAATTGAACTCAACGAGGAATGTGACTTCGATCCTCAAATTCGTGATCCAGTTCAAATTTCTGAATTAATATTGACTCCTATTTTGTTACCCGACTTGAGCAACATTTTAGAGTCAGTTTTGATTCCCACATCTGTCATTCTTGAACTTGAATCACCAATCTCAGTGAGTCACATTCCATTGTGGGGGAATAACTGTGGACTTGATTTCAACTCTTGATTTGGACCCGATTCTTGAGCCAATCTTGACTCCTGAGCCTTTACTTGACTTAAGTCAAAGTCCTTAGTCGATATTAGTTCATGTACTTCCTAAGCCCAAATCAATCATTCCATCTTTTCATACTCCATTTTGGGACAAAGGTGTTGATAAAATTGACTCTGAAATTAATTTGACAATTTGAAAATTAGATGGGGTAAATTTTTTAATAAAAATCATTCATATATTCATCATAATAATGGGTTGTATTTTAGAGGTCTCTGGTGGGTTCTTCCGAACTACACACAAATTAGATTGGGCCGCATTTCGTGGACCAATCAGACCACCACCGGAACCACCACCTTGAGGTGATTTTTTCCTTCCCTTTCTATTTGTTTCATGCATACATACATCACGATGCATCGAGGACAATGCATGAGATAAGTGTGGGAGAGGGTTTACTAACATAGAGTTTTTAGATTTTCTTTCTTTTTATACTTCTTTTAGGATACTCTTAGAATTTTTCCTTTTGTATAGGATATTTCTTCTTTAAAAACTTTTTGAAGGATTTTTCTTTCTTTAAAAGCTTTTTGAAATAAGAGACAAAGTTTTAATCTATTTTTAAAAAAATTAAGATGATCTAAGAAATTAAGGAAGCCTTAAATTATGACATCTTAAACCTAGTCAAAAATAATGGATCTTGTTAAAAATTATATGCTAAGTAAGATAAATTGGAGAGATAATTTTCTTTATTTTTTACTTAGATAGTATGCACTTCACATTTACACATTTTTAGGATGGAAACAAAGATCAAAAATGCCATAAAGCAAAAAAAAAATAAAAATATATATATTATATACAAAGAAAAAATCACTTATTAAGCTGGATAACTATGCCACAAGAAGCATGATTATTCACGCCTAACAGTGGTCATAAGAAACAAATAACCCCCTTAGTTTTGTGGCCTTATTTACTCGAGTCCTTAAACCCGAGGGATGTTTTCTCATCTGGTGCCCTAAGAACCGTCCGGTCTGGGAGTCATCGGTTAAAGGCTCACTACCCGGGTGAACTAGAAAGCCTAAGAAACTAAGGGAAGAAAAAAAGAAAAAAATATAAAAATAGATGGCTTGATGGTTGGAGTTGAAATCCTGGAAATCTTCACTATCACAAAGTGCAAATTATCTTGGTTTTATGAGGGATAAAATATTCAATCTAATTTTGAATTCTTACCTTAATTGAAGACAAGATCTTGCATATAGATTAAGTTTAAGGAAGAATAATTTTTGGTAGACTTATGACCTTAGATCGCTTATATTTTTGCAAAAATTTTCGTAAACTTGTCTCTCTTTCAAAATGTGCTTTCAAAATATTAACATTTGTCTTCTTTCTTATGGATTTGTAGGTGCAATCCGCTGAAAACCCTCAGGAGATAAAAATCCTCCTCTAGGGATAACCTAGAGGTTTAACGGCTTGTTGCACGCGCTTAGTGCAATCGTGTCACCTGCGAAAGTGGTGTAATAACATTTGTAGTATAGTTTTTCTTTTCTTGTTTTGCTTGGGACAAATAAAAGATAAGTGTGGGGGTATGATTAATCTACAATTCTGCATTATTGTATCACATTTTCCTACTGATTTATGAAATAATATGTCTATCTAAACTGTGTTTTGGTCTCTCTTGCAGATAATCAAGACAAGGAGGGCAAAAAGATAATAAGAGCTTAATTAAACCCATTTTCGGGTAATTAAATCTGCATTATTTGGAGGCCAAGTAAGGGAACTTCTAGAAGATGCATTGAACTTAGACTTTTGCGCACGTTAGATAAAGATTCGGATGAATATACCAAGAAGGTCCTAGAAGCGACGGGGACACGCTCGCCAAAACCAGGGACTTATGTCCCTGGTTTTTCCGCTGAAACGCGACATTTATGTCCCTTGTTTTGCCGCGAAAATGCGGCAAATGCCGCGTTTCCGCGGCAATTTGGTGTGGCCACGCGTCGATCTTCGACGCATGGCCCCGTCTCGTCTTCTAAAATCCCCGTTTGCCTATAAATAGTGCAGGATTTGGCTGAAACGCAAGCAGATTTAGATTTAGGCTAGGTTTCTCTCTTCTAGTTTTAGATTAGGATTTTCTTCTTCTTTTATTTTGTATTTTCATTTCTTTTTAGATCTTGTAGTAGGGCAGAGAGATTCAGAGAGAGAGAGAGAGAGATTGATATACTAGATGGTGACAATCTATGTAAAGGTGTCTCCTTTCTTCTCCATTATAATCTTTTCCATCTTCTACATGATTCTTAGCTAACTATTCTTCTCATGACAATCTAACTACTAACCACTAACCATCTAACCACTTACTTGATAATGCACATGAATCTAGTAGCCTCTACAAGACCTTACTCTTGCAAGAGCCATTGATGGCTCATGATAATGGATTCTAGCATTCTAATATTTCTTATATCTAACTCACTAATTTGCTAACTTGTAATGTCTTCTTTATTTCATGCTCACCTCTAATCGATTTGATGAATTAATAGTAGCTTACAACTTGTTGTGCGGTAGGAATGTGTTGTTTGAATGTAGAAGAACAATCTTATGAGCCATGCTTTGTATCGTTGCTTGAAGCCAAGGATTAGTGCTGGCCAAGGATCCGTGTGAGGCAACTATCACTAAGAGGTTAGCATGGTAGTAGAGCAATTGGTAGTTAGTAGCCATGAGTTTTCTTTTTACTTTATTTTAAAAATCATTTTCAAAACCTTTTTATCATTTTCCTATCGAGGTCTTCACCGCTTTCTTAGTTCGCCTTTGTTTCATTTTCTTCATCATCACGTTTTATTTGTTATCACATTATCATTTTCATCGCCTTCTCCATCTATCACTTTTGGATTTATTTTCTTTTTTTTTCATTCTTTAATAAAGAAGACTTGTTAACATAACACGTGAATAAAAACTGTTAATGCTTCTATCGCCTCCCGTCCATGTGGATTCAACCCGTTGAGCCAATGGTATAACGGAAGTATCGAGGGAACATTAGGACACACAAGCTTTTGATTGATTTCATAAAACAAACATTTTCGAGTGCTGATTTTTACCCGAGCAATAATCCACATGAATCTAATTGTCTCTAAAAGGCCTTGCTCTTGTAAGAGCCATTGATAGCTCATGATGATGGAATCTAACATTCTAACATTCTAATATCTAACCCACTAACAAGCTAACTTGCAATATCTTCTTTATTTCATGCTCACCTCTAATTGGTTTTGATGATTGATTGTAGCTTGCATTTTAATTGTGTGGAATTGATGTGTTGTTTGAATGTGAAAGAACCTTCTTATGAGCCATGTTTTTATCATCTCTTGAAGCCAAGGAGTAGTGATGGCCAAGCATCCATGTGAGGAAACTATCGCTAAGAGGTTAGCATGGTTAGTGGAGCAATTAGTAGTTAGTAGCCATGAGTTTTCTTTTATAGTTCTCTTCTTTCTTGTTATTTGTTTTAAAAAATAATTTCCAAAATCTTTTTATTATTTTGTTATCAATGTTTTCACCAACTTCTTAGTTCATCTTTGTTTCATCTTCTTTTCGTTTTCAAAATCACTTCAATTTTATTTTCACATCGCCGTTTTATTGCCTTCTTCACCTATCACTTCTGGATTTCTTTTCTTTTTCTTTTACTCATTCTATAACAAAGAAGAAATTGTTAACAACTAACGTAAATAAGAACTGTTAATGCTTCTATCGCCTTTCGCCCCTGTGGATTCGACCCGTTGAGCCAATGCTATAACGGAAGTATCGAGGGAACATTTGCACACACGCTTTTACACTGATTTCATAAATACACTTTTTCAAGTGCTGGTTCTGCCTGATCAAAATTTTTGGCACCGTTGCTAGGGACGGGAATGGTTTTGATTTCACATTTTTGTTAACATTTTCTTCTCTGTTTTTGTGTGCAGGTCAATCTTTACAAAAACTTAGCATTGTAGAAGTATAGTCTTACTTGTATTTCTATGTTCTAGAAGGCAGGGACCTTGCTTCCTTATTTTTGCCGTGAAAAAACCAAAAAGGCCGCGGAAACGCGGCATTGTTGTGGTATCTGAGCTTCATCTTTTGCAGGGATTTTGCAAGTTGCATATATTGTTGTATTGTTGCTATTTTTTTTGCTTTGTTTGCCTACATACTACAATAATTAAAGAACTAAAATACAATATTTGAATGCTTTAAAACGGTTTTGATATTTGCATTTAGGCACGTGTCAATTCGATTCTAATATATTGTATTTTGTCCTATTATTGTGATCTGGATTGAGGTGTACATATGGCATAACATATAGCATAGGACAAACACTTAGTGATTTACTCTCATTGTGTGTATTTCTTATCTAAATTGCACACTTACACGAATTGAATTTAAGAGCATAACCCAATGCAAGATACGGTGGAGATTTCATCACCCTTTCTTAGCCCAAAAATCACTGCCCACTCATACACTCAAGCCCTAATATAAAAATTGATGGACGTTGGCCTCTAGGGACGTCTCAGACTCATTAAGAGATTGATCGAGGGTGGAACTTATTTTGAAAATTACTCTTGTAAAATCAGTGTCTAAGGTTGGGGATTAAGAGGTTACGCCTCAAAAAAACTGATTGGAGTTCATTTATGCATCATTTTCTACCACCATGCTATGCTTTATCTGAATAAATATTAGATTTTTATTGATTTTTTCTCTCTTTTTTTCAGGTCCAATGTTTAATGGAGAAGAAGGCGCAACAATTATAATTTTTAAGGAATTAAAGAGTAATTTAGAAGCCCACAAGAAGAAAGCCCAGATCTGAACAAATTCAAAGCATATTCTCACTTTCTAAAAGATCCAGCTGGGGATACGAGATACAACAGAAAGGCATAAAAATCCGCTAGTGCAGCGGCCAAGATTCGGCCGCGGAAACGCGGCACTGGCCGTGGTTCCGCGACAATCTTTTAGCCGTGTTATTTCAGCGTTTGATCCGGAGGCTGAGGTGGGATGGCCTATTCTCCTGAAGGCTATAAATAGACCCTAGGGCCTCTGTAATCAGGGAGGAGAAAAGAGCACTATTTTAAAGGAAATTGTTAGGGTTTCTCTAGGTTTTCTTTAGTCTCTTATGTAATTTTCCTTTTCACCTTCTAGAATTCAGAAAAGAGAGAGTGAGAGTGAGCAATCTTTGTAATTGGAGAAGGTGACAAGGCAATACAAGGATCAAGCTTTCAATCTTCCAATCTTTTCTTGTTATAGTGTATTATTTTCTTTAAGCTTTTACCTTCTTGTATTTACTTTCTACAGTGAATTATTGCTTGTTCTTTATTCCCATGTCCAGCTAATTCATTCACATGACTAACTAACTTTTAATTTTACTAACTACTAACTCTTGGGTGATTGCTAACTTATATGAATCATTGGATGCTTTATTATTTTTAGTCTTGCAAATTACAAGTCTATCTTACCCCCAATGAAGACGAGTTACTTATAATTCTTTGCAAATGCTATGTTCCCCCTCTATATGATTCATGTGAGCCTCACTTAGAGCATTGTCTTTAGAACAAGTGCCTTGATGGAACAAGAAGATGGAGCACTTCACTATGCTAATGACTATATTACAAGTTTCTTATTTCATGCTAGCTTGATTATAGCTTTGATGAACTAATGAATCTTGCATGTTTTCTTAGCATCCTTAAGAGTGATTATCCTTGTTCTATTGTTGAAAATCTATTTAGGAAGCCAATGATTCAAGGAGGCAACTAGCCTAGCCTGGATGAGAACACATCCTCGATATGAGACAATACAAGGACTTGGCAAAGCAAGACATACCATCGCCGATGAATCAATATGAGGCATGCATCACCCAATGAGAGTAGTAAGTTAGTAAATTAGAATGTTAGTTAGTCATGGCTTTTCTTTCTATCATACTTCAAAAAACCTCTTCTGAAAACTCTCTTTTTTCAAATATCTCCATGTTTCTTCCATCTCTATTTTCGCCTCTTCCTTTCCTCTACAAAACCCACAAAGATTTTTCACTCACCTTCTACGTCGTTTTGTTTTTCATTTCTTAAATAAAGAAGAACCTTCATTTTTCTTCACGAAAATTTTAATATAAAAACATTGAATGCTTCTATTGCTAACCCTCCCTGCGGATACGACCCGTCCTACCTTATGCTATGAACGGTGATTTGAAAGGAGTAAAGTAAACCTACATATACATTCGATGTTTTTGATCATCGGTACACAGACATCAAAGGTTTACTCTAAACCCTTTCTCAATACAATTAATCCTTCCGAACAAATTTTTGGCGCCGTTGCCAGGGAGGGTAACGGTTTTTATTTGAATTTTTGGAACTAAAATGAATTTTTTCTTCTCTGTTGCAGGTTACAGGTTAAGGAAATAGGAAAAATAAATTTGCAGTAACATATAAGTGGTCTTGGGCCTCTGCTCTAGAAAGCAGAGACCAAGTACCCTCTGAATTGCCGCTTTTCCTCAGCTCTGGTCGTGGATCCGCGGCAAACAGCAGTTCACTACTGACTGGTTTTGTGCAGGGCTGCATGCTTTGCAAAAACATAGTTTTCTGCAAACTTTATTTCTTGCATGCCATCACAAGAGCCTGCTAATAAACCAACAGTAAAATATTTGTTGAAAAGTTTAAAAATTGATTAGACGTTTGCATTTTAGGCACGTGTCTTTTCAATTCATTTACTTTACTGTTGAAAAGTGCTGGAGCAAGGTACGTTCGCATTGCATCTAGAATAGGACTCATCTCTCAGTTGATTTACATCGCTTTGAGTGAATCTTGTTTGCATATCTTGTACACTTACACAAATTGATCTTAAGGGCACTACCCAATAACAAGATAAGGTGGGATTTAATCACCCTTCCTTGGCCCAAAAATCAGATTCCAGGCACTCACAATCTCAAGCTTTTTAATAAAAACTGATAGACGTTGCCCCTAGGGACACCGGACTCGTTAAGTGATCAGCTGAGGTTGGAAATTATTTTTGATTCACACTCCAGTCAAATCAGTGTCTAAGGTTAGGGATTGAGGGGCAAAACCTCGAAGGCTGGTGGTTTGGCTTAATTAGGCCCGTCGCTTCTGCGCGGATACCTCCCACCAATCTTGCCCCCACCTGGGTGATTAGCTGTGGTCTGACTCGACCAATAACTTTCTTCGGTTCATCGAATAGTTAGGAGTCGTCTAGGTCCAGATATCCTAAATAGCTTGTGATTGTTTTTCCTTTTTCTTGTTTGTTATTTTCCTTTTTCGCTGATTGCTTGGTGAACGTTGTCTGTGATTGTGCATGCAAGAGTGGTATCGGGACCCAGTTTCAGCAAGACATGTTAGGACTTCTACACTTGCATAAACACCACTTCTTGACACAATTCCAATCATGGCTAACAATACTTCTCTCCAAGACAAGTTCTACCCCATTTGCACTTCACTTCCTTCATGCATTCTTTTACCCGAAGCAATTGGAAACAATTTTGAGTTTAAACCACAATTCATAAATACACTCCCTAGATTTCATGGCCTAGAATCTGAGGACGCATATTTCTTCATTCGTGAGTTTGAAGAAGTGTGTTTGATGATGAGAATTCCCCAACTGGGGGAAGACGTTGTTAGATTAAGGTTCATTCCCTTCGCGCTTAAGGATATAGCCAAGAAGTGGCTATACAATCTGCCTGCCAGTTCTATCTCGACATGGGATGAATTTGTCAAAGTCTTTCTAAGAAATTCTACCCCATTCATAAAACGGCCCTCATCAGAAAAAACATAATGCAGTTTAAGTAGGAATCAAGTGAACCATTTTGGAAGTATTTTGAACGGTTTAAAGATTTACTAGCCTAATGTCCTCATCACGGCATAGAGAAGTGCGATAGTGCCAAATTCTCTATGACGGACTAGATTACCAACTAAGACACTCCTCGAGACTATGTGTCAAGGGGAATTTTTAAAGAAAGATGAGAACCAGGGTTGGGATCTCTTTGAAGCTTTAGCAGAAAAAACCATTCAATGGAAGTCTTGCCCTGAGAAAACCAATCCCACCACTTCCAGAGCTGGTATGCATTCGACTGAATCCTCTATAGCTGTCGAGGCAAAGATAACTCAATTGATGAAAAGGCTAGAACTGCTCGAGGCTAGGGAACCAAATTCTGTGAATAAGGTCAACTCACTACCTGTGATCAATCCGGGCTGTACCTACTACCATGCTCTTAACCACCTGTTTGAGGAGTGTCCCGTCTACCAAGCTCAAGTGTACCTGAGAATATGAATGCAGCATACACCAGACCTAACTACAATTCACCCCAAAACATACAATCCGGGATGGAGGAACCATCCAAATCTCTCTTGGAGTCAGTCTTGTCATGAGCAACCAAGACAATCATTTCCACACCAATATCCTGCTCAGTCTCATCAACTCAGTTTCCACCAGAGTCCACCAAATTTCCAAACAAGCTTCCAACATAACTTCCAGCCCACATATCAGCAACAACAAACACAAAATCATCCTGATAAAAAATTGTCAGATTTGGAAAGAATAATTGAAACCTTATCTAAAATCTAGGCCTCAATGATGAACACCCACAATCAGGCTATCAATAGATTAGAGGTTCAGATAGGTAAACTGGCTAGCTCATTGAATGAAAGACAAAAGGGAACATTGTCAAGCCAGCCAGTGCCCAATCCTAAGAACCCCTTGCCTATTCATGAAGCTGAAGACATAGGTCCAAGTCAGTGTAACACTGTTCGTATTTTGAGATCTGGAAAGCAGATAGACAATCAGGTTTCTAGTCATCCTGTTCTGAATAAATCAGTGTCAACATCTCTTGTTCTAGTACCACCAAATAAAAATGATCCATCTTCAAGTTCACAACCTTCAACCTCCAAATCAAATAATAAAGACAAAGCAGATGAGCAACCATACAAGCCTATTGTACCATTCCCTAATAGGCTAGCAAACCAAAAGACTAATGCTCAAATGGAGAAAATCAGAGAAATGTTTAATCAGGTCCAGATCAATGTACCCCTTCTTGATGCCATACAACAAGTCCCCTCACATGTCAAGTTCTTAAAAGATATGTGCACCAAGAAAAGGAAAACAAATGTCCCAAAGAAGGTCTTCCTTGCTTCTAACATAAGTGAGTTGCTAACTGGGCCAATTCCTGTGAAATATAAAGACCCAAGGAGTCTAACCATTTCTTGTATTATAGGACAGATCACGATAAATAGGGCGTTACTTGATCTAGGAGCCAGCATCAATTTTCTTCCTTTCTCTGTGTATCAGCAACTCGGGTTAGGCGACCTCCGTCCAACAGAGTTACTATACAACTGGCTAATCGATCTGTAAAGATTTCAAAGGGGGAGATTACAGATGTTCTCATTCGGGTCGGGGAATTCATTTACCCCGTGGATTTCATTGTTCTAGAGACGCAACCCGTACATAGTCCCAAAGCTCAGACACCTGTCATTCTAGGACGACCCTTCCTAGCCATTGCAAACGCAATTATCAACTGTAGGAATGGATCAATGTGTCTAACTTTTGGAGATATGACAAAAGAGGTAAATGTTTTCCACATGGGAAAACAACCTCGAGATTTGAATAATGAGTCATTTGAAGTGAACTTAATCGAGGGATTAGCAAGTGAACATGAAATAGAGATTGAATATGAGTCTGATAGAGAATTTAAGTTGGAGTCTGATGACTTCAACCTTGATCAAATAATTGAATCCACAGTGGAGTAGGCAACAGATGCCACCCCTATCCTTCCCTTACACAAGGAACAACCATTGATAGATCAAGTCCCCTCTTCCGAGCTTAAGGTTCTTCCTAATCATCTCAAGTATCAGTACTTAGGTGAGAAGGAAGCATTTCCTGTGATAATTGCGTCCCATCTTACGGAACAACAGGAAGAGGATCTTCTTGTAGTATTAAGGGAAAATTGAGAAGCTATTGGTTGGATCATGGCTGATATAAAGGGAATCAGTCCATTCATTGTGCAACACCGGATTCATTTGACGGAAGATGCAAAACCCAAACGTGACCCACAACATAGACTAAACCCGATCATGCAAGAGGCTGTTAGAGCTGAAATTTTGAAGCTATTAGACAATGGGATCATCTATCCCATATTCGATAGTTAGTGGGATAGTCCAGTCCACGCTGTGCCAAAGAAAGCAGGGTTTATCGTGGTAGAAAATGATAAGAAAGAATTAGTACAAACTCGTCTTCCAACGAAGATTCGAGTATGCATTGATTACCTAAAATTAAATGCTGCCACGTGTAAAGACCACTTTCCCCTTCCGTTCATAGATCAAATGCTCGAGAGACTAGCTGGACATGAGTATTACTGTTCCTGGATGGATATTCAGGATACAATCAAATCCCTATCGCTCCCGAGGATCAAGACAAGACTACCTTCACCTGTGCCTTTGGAACATTTGCATACTGAAAAATGCCCTTCGGCCTATGCAATGCTCCTGCAACGTTTCAACGTTGCATGCTTAGTCTTTTTTCCAACATGGTGGAAATTTTTTTGGAGATTTTCATGGATGATTTTTCTATTTATGGTGATTCCTTTGAACAATGCCTTCACCATCTTAAGTTAGTTTTTACAACGATGCATGGAGAAAAACTTGACACTCAATTGGGAGAAGTGTCACTTTATGGTCAAGCAAGGAATTGTCCTAGGGCATGAAGTTTCAAACAAAGGAATTGAGGTTGATAGATCGAAAGTGGAAGTTATAACAAAGCTCCCTGAGCCAAAATGCTTAAAAGATATTAGATCATTTTTAGGGCACGCTGGCATCTATAGTAGATTTATTCAGGGGTTTGGCAAAATTGCGAGACCTTTAACAAATCTCTTAGGAAAAGATGTGCCCTTCAATTTTGATAAAGAGTGTCTACAAGTTTGGGAGGAGCTAAACACAGACTTGTCTCGGCGCCAATAATCTCAGCGCCTGATTGGACTAGGCCTTTTGAAATCATGTGTGATGCCTTCGATTACGCCATAGGCGCTGTTCTTGAACAACGTACTGATAATAGGTAACACGTGATTTACTATGCTAGTAGGATGCTTAACAAGGCCCACTAAATTACACAATAACTGAAAAGGAATTTTTAGCAGTTGTGTTTGCGTTGGAAAAATTTTGCCAATACCTACTAGGATCTAAGACAACGATTTTCACTGATCACTCCGCCCTTAGATACTTAATGCAAAAGAAGGATGCAAAGGCCAGACTGATTCGATGGATACCTCTTTTGCAAGAGTTTGATTTGGAAATTAAAGACAAAAAGGGCGTTGAAAATGTGGTGGCAGATCACCTTTTGAGAATTCCTAATGCACCAATTGAGACTATACCTATCAATGAAAACTTTCCTGACGAACACATCTTTACGATGTGTAAAGAGCCCTGGTATGCTGATATAGTAAACTACCTTGCAACCGGGCAAACACCTTCAAATTGGTCAGGTCAGGACAAGCATCGCTTTATGAAAAAGTACGATTTTTCTTTGGGTTGAACCGTATTTATTCAAATATTGCCCTGACCAGATAATTAGAAGGTGTCTTTCTAAGGATGAACATCATAGCGTATTGACATTTTGTCACGAACTAGCTTGTGGTGGACACTTTGGTCTACGAAAGTGTAATATCCCTAACCTAATAGTACTGTATTTTATTTTTCTTTAGGTATTTATTTATTTTTATTTACCGAGTATTTTAATGAATCAAGTTGATTTATTATTTTCCTGAGATTATTATTATTAAGTATGGAAATTCTTTTGAGATAATAATTGGTAATTTGATATTTTATGTTTGCCATTATTATTATTAATTGTTAACTTAATTATTATTCTCATTATTCATTAAGTTATTATTTATTCTATTTAGTGCTGCTATTATTATTGTCATTATTATTATTAATTAGGATTACTATTATTACCTGTTATTATTAGTATAGAGTTATTAGCATTTATTTGTATTTATTTCTGTGGTGATGACTAATTACCTTTCTTAGTATTTTGCCTACTATTTTTGGTGTCACTATTGATTATTAATATTATTATAGTTATTTCTATTTATTATTATTTGAGTTATTCTCCCAAAACCCAATAACCCATCCTATAAATAAATCCTAACTTCTAAACCTAAACTAAAAACCAAAACCTAGATCTATCTTCTCTTCCCTCACAGCCGCACTCCCTCTCCTCCTCTCTCCCCATGACCGGATCTCCATCCTGGACAGCAGCACGAGGCCGGATCTCTATCACCCCTTAATGCAGCCGCCCAACTTCTCCATGGCCGCAACCACCAGCAACCCAACAGCAGCAGGAAGCAACATATCCCAGACCGGCAACACCAACAGCAGGGCCCCCTTTCTCTTGGCTGGACCATCACCAGGCCGTGGACACACAGCAGTCGTTTCCCTTGGCTGCCCTTCGTCTCCAACAGCAGCAGAGCAGCGAGCAAGAGCCAGGTCAGCAGACCAGCAGCCGTGGGAGCAGATCCAGGACACGGCAACAACAGATCAGCACAGCCCAGATCCAACAAGTAGCGAGCGAGTAGCGAATTCTTCTGATCTACGCAACCCGTCGTCGGAGACTGGCACGGTGGTCTTCTCCAGTGCCTTGGCCACCCTCCCGCGTAATCCGATGGCGAAGAACGACACCACAGCAATCGAAACGGTGACTCGCCCGGCAACGCGCAGTTTCCCGATGTGAGTGTTTCTCCTCCCTTCAATTCTTTCTCGTATGAATATTTGATTCTAAATTGATTATATTTTGTACATAAAATAGTGTGGTTATTGTGTTTATTGTTATGTGCATAAGAGGATACATATACATGAATTATTGTGTAAAGATCACCGAGCATGAAGGTGGACGGTCATCTCCCGTTTATTTTACATGTTGGATGTATAGGAATATGATATGCATGATTCTTGATACATGTTAGAACCCCATGTTTGTCCTATGTATATCTAGAGTATTGTTGTAGACATAACAAGATGTAGCATGAGGGTGATTGAGATGGATATTAGTGGTAATGACTTGATCTAATAGAGCTTAGATGCACGTATATGTGGTGATACCGAATATTGGGATATCATGTTTGATCTTAATAGAAATGTGAACCCTTGAGGAATTGTGAATACTTATGAATCAGAGTTGTATATTAGAGTGAGAGGACTAGTATTGATTATTGATATATGTTGGAATAACGATTATTATATCAGATTGCTTGATTGTATTGATACTTGTGGAGCATGTACTATTGGAATCATGAGTTGGATATGATGACCTTGGCTTGATTTGGGACTTATGCTATTTATATTGAATGATGATCGGTAGTTAGAAAAGACTTATTTAGTTGAGTATTGGAAGACATATCGATATGACTGGATTAGTTGAGTTGTGCTTTAAATTGATCTTGAGTTAGAAGTTATTCAGAATCTATTTTCCTTATATTGGAGCCTGACTTGCATTGAGATGAGATTGATATTGTTAGTATTTGGGATTCGTTTAGATGATATATCGATGATGTTGGGTACCAAGAGTAGATATTATAGACCATAAGTTATTTGAGGATGATTCCCCTACCTTGATATGATTCAGTATGTGTCGACTTGATGATCTTGAGGACATACTATATGCTTCATGATTAGTTATTGACTATTTCAGTTATCAGAGATGATTTATTATGATTGGTGATCTATATCTTAGAGTTTAATATTAGGTATTAATTGATCTCAGTTATTAGGGGCTATAGGATTAGAACATATTGGTGTTGAGGAGAGGACTAATTACAGATTCATTGTTATGGTAGTTACCGTTTTGGATTACACTGATACAGACTGATACTTAATGACTCATAAGGATTGTATTGAGACTATAAGTTGATGGATTAGTTACTGATATCTCTTTAGTATGGATGGACGAGATTATGATTAAGCTTTAGTTTAGACTGTTTATTGAGCAGTAGCTAGACTGTTACTGTTATTGTATCCATGTCATTAAAGTTACTGGGGAATGATTGATTGACTGTAACCAGAGTACAGTTCTATTGTTCATCGTATACACGGTTACTGTTACTGTTACTGTTACTGATATTGTTCACCATGTATACGATTACTGATTGACTGTTACTGTACTGATATTGTTACCGTCCCGAAGTATCCCAGTAACTGAAATGGAATATGGTATTGATTGTTACTGATGACATTACCTGACTGACTGTACACTAGACACCTTTCACTGGACCTTGACATATGACCGTATTTCTGTTACTTGGCATCTAGTACTCCTGTACCCCCTGTATCCATGTCCCATGCACTGTTGACCTGTTAATAGCACAGTCAAACCGGCGTCCGGCGGTTTGCCGCCTGGTGTCGGGATGACGAGGATGTATCCCACAATCGTGCTAGCGTCCGGTGGATCCTGAATGGAACTAAGTGCCACACGGAACAAAGTGTCACATCATACACATGGTGGGGGCCACCTCTTGAATCCGTGGGGGCCACCTCTAGAATCCATTCCCCTCAGAGCAAAGTGCCACACGGAGCAAAGTGCCACACCACACACGTGGTGGGGGCCACCTCTTGAATCTGTGGGGGCCACCTCTTGAATCTGTAGGGCCATTTACTGACTGTGCCACCTGGTGTTAGCGTGATATTGCATTCTCAGTGCCTATTAGCATCCACACGCACTTGTATGATGATAACTCCTAGGACTCATGTTATTTGGTTCTCTTTCCCTATTCGAACAATGATACCCGCATATCAGAGTTCGAATGAGTTCTACTGGATGTGCGGGCTCCAGGGTGAACTGTCGGATGTTGTGGGACGCCGGTGGGAAAGTGACAAAGATAACGTAGAATGCTGTTGATTGTTATTGATTGATTTGAATGAATACATTGTGCTATTACCCTGAATTGTTACCCTGCCTTATGACATATGACTGTACACATGACTGTAATCAGGACCAGATAATTGTAACCAGGACTAGACTTGTGACCATGACTGGATTGTATGTCAACCTAGTGACATGTGATAGATTACACGTATTGACATTGATTGTATATCTACAGTTGTGCCATTGTCAGCTACTGTATTCATGTTTTATCATATGTGTTACTGTTCTGTTATTTGTTGTGTTATTTAGTCTTTCCATCTACAGTTGTTTCTTACTATTACATATGCACATGGTTTCTTCTGCACGAGCTGTTCCCCTTTACACACACACTCATTATGGTCGCGTTCTGACGACCCTGGGTTTGCACGTCCAGCTATTGGACGATTGTTTCTAATGTGCAGGTGTTTGATGAGGCGGTACGCTTTACGAGGAGTTTGGGTCCTCTCCCTTTGATTCTGGTATACTTGCATTTTATTCTTGTTATGATTCCTTGATTCCTGTATATCACTTTTGACTTCTATTCAGCTGTCATTTTCTTCCTGTTATTTATTGCTATCATGTATAGTCTTATATGTATTATTGCAGTGATCCTTGATTATTATAGTTCTGATTATAACTCGTTCAGGTTACAATTGAGGCTTAGCGTATATACGTGGGTATTATCCTCGCGTATATATGTCGCCATAACGACTCCGTATCTTTAGGATCGGGGCGTTACAGAGTGGTATCAGAGCCTAGGTTCGACATAAAGAGAACCTAGTTCCTACCTGTAACCTGACACAGTTATATTGACACTGCAATATACATATACTATTCACGTGATAATATTGACTCCATTTGGAAATTGATCGTCCTCCCTTTGAAATTCTATTCTTGATCTGTTGATATTCATGATTCCAACACTTCAATTAGAGTGATTTGGATTTCTATCTTGATTTCATCCTTCTTTCTATTCTATTCCTCCTGATTCTATCTCTTGAGATCGCTTACTCCATGTTGAAGCTGGTAGCAGAGATCAGAGCGCGCAGCGGAATCGTGGTGTCCCAAAGAGGCGATGTAGAAGATTGTTGTGTTCTCTCTTGATCTTTGATTTTTACCATTCCCTACCTTATGTGAATTTCGAGGACAAAATTTTTATTAAGGTGGGTAGAATGTAATATCCCTAACCTAATAGTACTGTATTTTATTTTCTTTAGGTATTTATTTATTTTTATTTACCGAGTATTTTAATGAATCAAGTTGATTTATTATTTTCCTGAGATTATTATTATTAAGTATGGAAATTCTTTTGAGATAATAATTGGTAATTTGATATTTTATGTTTGCCATTATTATTATTAATTGTTAACTTAATTATTATTCTCATTATTTCATTAAGGTTATTATTTATTCTATTTAGTGCTGCTATTATTATTGTCATTATTATTATTAATTAGGATTACTATTATTACCTGTTATTATTAGTATAGAGTTATTAGCATTTATTTGTATTTATTTCTGTGGTGATGACTAATTACCTTTCTTAGTATTTTGCCTACTATTTTTGGTGTCACTATTGATTATTAATATTATTATAGTTATTTCTATTTATTATTATTTGAGTTATTCTCCCAAAACCCAATAACCCATCCTATAAATAAATCCTAACTTCTAAACCTAAACTAAAAACCAAAACCTAGATCTATCTTCTCTTCCCTCACAGCCGCACTCCCCTCTCCTCCTCTCTCCCCATGACCGGATCTCCATCCTGGACAGCAGCACGAGGCCGGATCTCTATCACCCTTTAATGCAGCCGCCCAACTTCTCCATGGCCGCAACCACCAGCAAGCCAACAGCAGCATGAAGCAACATATCCCAGACCGGCAACATCAACAGCAGGGCCCCCTTTCTCTTAGCTGGACCATCACCAGGCCGTGGACACACAGCAGTCGTTTCCCTTGGCTGCCCTTCGTCTCCAACAGCAGCAGAGCAGCGAGCAAGAGCCAGGTCAGCAGACCAGCAGCCGTGGGAGCAGATCCAGGACACGGCAACAACAGATCAGCACAGCCCAGATCCAACAAGTAGCGAGCGAGTAGCGAATTCTTCTGATCTACGCCAACCCGTCGTCGGAGACTGGCACGGTGGTCTTCTCCAGTGCCTTGGCCACCCTCCCGCGTAATCCGATGGCGAAGAACGACACCACAGCAATCGAAACGGCGACTCGCCCGGCAACGCGCAGTTTCCCGATGTGAGTGTTTCTCCTCCCTTCAATTCTTTCTCGTATGAATATTTGATTCTAAATTGATTATTTTTGTACATAAAATAGTGTGGTTATTGTGTTTATTGTTATGTGCATAAGAGGATACATATACATGAATTATTGTGTAGAGATCACCGAGCATGAAGGTGGACGGTCATCTCCCGTTTATTTTACATGTTGGATGTATAGGAATATGATATGCATGATTCTTGATACATGTTAGAACCCCATGTTTGTCCTATGTATATCTAGAGTATTGTTGTAGACATAACAAGATGTAGCATGAGGGTGATTGAGATGGATATTAGTAGTAATGACTTGATCTAATAGAGCTTAGATGCACGTATATGTGGTGATACCGAATATTGGATATCATGTTTGATCTTAATAGAAATGTGAACCCTTGAGGAATTGTGAATACTTATGAATCAGAGTTGTATATTAGAGTGAGAGGACTAGTATTGATTATTGATATATGTTGGAATAACGATTATTATATCAGATTGCTTGATTGTATTGATACTTGTGGAGCATATACTATTGGAATAATGAGTTGGATATGATGACCTTGGCTTGATTTGGGACTTATGCTATTTATATTGAATGATGATCGGTAGTTAGAAAAGACTTATTTAGTTGAGTATTGGAAGACATATCGATATGACTGGATTAGTTGAATTGTGCTTTAAATTGATCTTGAGTTAGAAGTTATTCAGAATCTATTTTCCTTATATTGGAGCCTGACTTGCATTGAGATGAGATTGATATTGTTAGTATTTGGGATTCGTTTAGATGATATATCGATGATGTTGGGTACCAAGAGTAGATATTATAGACCATAAGTTATTTGAGGATGATTCCCCTACCTTGATATGATTCAGTATGTGTCGACTTGATGATCTTGAGGACATACTATATGCTTCATGATTAGTTATTGACTATTTCAGTTATCAGAGATGATTTATTATGATTGGTGATCTATATCTTAGAGTTTAATATTAGGTATTAATTGATCTCAGTTATTGGGGGCTATAGGATTAGAACATATTGGTGTTGAGGAGAGGACTAATTACAGATTCATTATTATGGTAGTTACCGTTTTGGATTACACTGATACAGACTGATACTTAATGACTCATGAGGATTGTATTGAGACTATAAGTTGATGGATTAGTTACTGATATCTCTTTAGTATGGATGGACGAGATTATGATTAAGCTTTAGTTTAGACTGTTTATTGAGCAGTAGCTAGACTGTTACTGTTATTGTATCCATGTCATTAAAGTTACTGGGGAATGATTGATTGACTGTAACCAGAGTACAGTTCTATTGTTCATCGTATACACGGTTACTGTTACTGTTACTGTTACTGATATTGTTCACCGTGTATATGATTACTGATTGACTGTTACTGTACTGATATTGTTACCGTCCCGAAGTATCCCAGTAACTGAAATGGCATATGGTATTGATTGTTACTGATGACATTACCTGACTGACTGTACACTAGACACCTTTCACTGGACCTTGACATATGACCGTATTTCTGTTACTTGGCATCTAGTACTCCTGTACCCCCTGTATCCATGTCCCATGCACTGTTGACCTGTTAATAGCACAGTCAAACGGCGTCCGGCGGTTTGCCGCCTGGTGTCGGGATGACGAGGATGTATCCCACAATCGTGCTAGCGTCCGGTGGATCCTGAATGGAACTAAGTGCCACACGGAACAAAGTGCCACATCATACACATGGTGGGGGCCACCTCTTGAATCCGTGGGGGCCACCTCTAGAATCCATTCCCCTCAGAGCAAAGTGCCACACGGAGCAAAGTGCCACACCACACACGTGGTGGGGGCCACCTCTTGAATCTGTGGGGGCCACCTCTTGAATCTGTAGGGCCATTTACTGACTGTGCCACCTGGTGTTAGCGTGATATTGCATTCTCAGTGCCTATTAGCATCCACACGCACTTGTATGATGATAACTCCTAGGACTCATGTTATTTGGTTCTCTTTCCCTATTCGAACAATGATACCCGCATATCGGAGTTCGAATGAGTTCTACTGGATGTGCGGGCTCCAGGGTGAACTGTCGGATGTTGTGGGACGCCGGTGGGAAAGTGACAAAGATAACGTAGAATGCTGTTGATTGTTATTGATTGATTTGAATGAATACATTGTGCTATTACCCTGAATTGTTACCCTGCCTTATGACATATGACTGTACACATGACTGTAATCAGGACCAGATAATTGTAACCAGGACTAGACTTGTGACCATGACTGGATTGTATGTCAACCTAGTGACATGTGATAGATTACACGTATTGACATTGATTGTATATCTACAGTTGTGCCATTGTCAGCTACTGTATTCATGTTTTATCATATGTGTTACTGTTCTGTTATTTGTTGTGTTATTTAGTCTTTCCATCTACAGTTGTTTCTTACTATTACATATGCACATGGTTTCTTCTGCACGAGCTGTTCCCCTTTACACACACACTTATTATGGTCGCGTTCTGACGACCCTGGGTTTGCACGTCCAGCTATTGGACGATTGTTTCTAATGTGCAGGTGTTTGATGAGGCGGTACACTTTACGAGGAGTTTGGGTCCTCTCCCTTTGATTCTGGTATACTTGCATTTTATTCTTGTTATGATTCCTTGATTCCTGTATATCACTTTTGACTTCTATTCAGCTGTCATTTTCTTCCTGTTATTCATTGCTATCATGTATAGTCTTATATGTATTATTGCAGTGATCCTTGATTATTATAGTTCTGATTATAACTCGTTCAGGTTACAATTGAGGCTTAGCGTATATACGTGGGGTATTATCCTCGCGTATATACGTCGCCATAACGACTCCGTATCTTTAGGATCGGGGCGTTACAGAAAGACTGCTGAGAAAGTCCTTCAGAGTGGGTTCTATTGGCCCACTCTCTTTAAGGATGCTTATACTTTCTGCAAGCTCTATGCCAGATGTCAAATGACGGGTCGAATCACACATAAAGACATGATGCCCCTTACATCGATCCTTGAGGTAGAAATTTTTGATTTGTGGGGCATCGATTTCATGGGACCCTCCCTCTGTCTTATGGCAACCAATACATTTTGGTGGCCGTAGACTACGTTTCTAAATGGGCTGAAGCTATTCTGACTAGGACAAATGACAACCAAGTTGTCATTAAGTTTTTATGTGAAAACATCATTTCTCGCTTCGGAGCCCCCCGTGCGATAATTAGTGACAACGGGAGTCATTTCTACAACCGGGCTTTTGAAGCCCTAATGCGGAAGTACTCTATCTCTCATAAATTATCCACGGCCTATCATCCTCAGACGAACGGCAAGTGGAGGTCACCAACAGACAAATTAAACTGATATTGGAGAAAACTGTTGGACAAAATCGTAAGGATTGGTCCATCAAACTCATTGATTCCCTATGGGCATATCGGACCTCCTACAAGACTGTCCTCGGTATGTCTCAATATCGTGTTGTGTTTGGAAAACCCTGCCATTTGCCTGTGGAGTTAGAGCATCGTTCTATGTGGGCACTAAAACAACTGAATTTGGACTTAGACAAAGCCGGTGATTTAAGAAAGCTGTAGATATCCGAGTTAGAAGAACTATGAAATGATGCATACGATAACGCTCGGATATCTAGACACAGAGCTAAGCTTTTCCATGATAAATCAATTCATAGGAAAAATTTTGTCTCAGGATAAAAAGTTCTGTTGTACAACACTAGACTCCACCTTTTTCTTGGTAAACTAAAAACCAAGTGGTCAGGCCCATACGTCATCCAGAACGTCTCTCCTTATGGTGCCATTGAAATTTTTGATCCCAAAGATGGCAACATTTTCAAAGTCAATGGTCAACGCTTAAAGCCATTTTTCACCACAGAGTCTGAGTCACACAATATTATTGAACTGGGTCTTTGTGACCCAGTCTATATGCGACTACGTAATTTCACACTTTTCCCGGTGTCTCCTGTAAATCATTTTGGGACCTCCTTTGTAAATAAAAATAATAATAATAGGGACTTAGGTGCTAAATATCACCTAGGTATTTTATCTCTTCCTACACTCCCTTTCCTTTCTATATAACCTAGGGTTGTAAATTCCTAGTTTCCACTTGGGCAATTTGGGGATTCTGTCCTTCTCAGCCCCTTATAAATATCTCTCATCCCGTGTTCTCTTCATTCCCCTAGTTTCAATCTTAGATCTGAAACGCACTCAGCCAGCGTCGCTCCCAAAATTTTTCTGAATCCCTCTCTCCTCTATATTGTCGCGTTTCCACGACATCTGCCGCGCCTCCGCGGCCATCTGGAAGAACCTGGGCCGCCGTCAAATTTCTCTGCAGACGCGGCTGTCTAAAGCCCCCGATCTACCATCTACAATCTGCTACCATCACTGATTGCTCTCTACAATCTCGTTTAAGTTTTTCCCCCACGTAGTCCAGGGGAGGTTTGCGTATCCCTTTCCGTTGCTTCATATTATTCATCATGGGCACCGTCTATTTTCGCTGAAAAAGATTTTGCTAGAATTCTTAGCGATGTTAATGGTTATGGTCATATATTTTTAGATCGTATTCGTGCATGAGATTGGTATAGATTAGTTTATGATAACTCAGATCATGAGTCTTACTATTGTCCTGAGCTCGTCAAACTTTTCTACAATTCTATAGATCCAGCATCTATCAATTTTGACACATACCAGATCGTGGTGCACATGCCTACTGGGGATATTATTATCACGCTTCCACTGCTAGAGGAACTCACACATATCCCTTGCAACCCACATCATAGCGACCCCCTACCTTTAATCGATTACATGACTGTCATGGGGCTCGCTTCATGGAACAAGATAGGGGGCTCAAAGCCAGTACTACATTTAGAAATATACATTGCGTTGGTCACTGGATTCAACACAATATTTTAGGGCTTGACCACACGACCTCCTTTAACAGGCCGGTGCTGCAGATTATACACGACCTGATGACTTGGCAGCACACTATCTGTATTAACAAGACCATCTTTCATAGTATCATCACCAACTCCTCCCGCACACGCGGTGCAAAGTATTCGTACCCAGTTTTGATCACTCGTCTGTGTAGGACTTTCTTACCAGATGCAGTTTTTGACTCATATGATAGGGTGTTCATTGCACAAGAGAGGGCGACTAGTGCTTACAATAGTTGTCTTCATGCGGTCTGGACTCCTAGTGTCCAGTCCGAAGATGTCCCTGTGGAGTCCTCTTCGGAGGAACTTTTAGAGGAGGAAGATGAGCTGGCTTTTTGGCAACAGGACCCCCCAGCTGATTCACGCGCCTTCATGTCTACCATTTGGCGAGGCATGAAGAAGATATTTCGGGGGCAGATTAGACTACGCAAACAGGTTGAGGAGCAGACATCTCGCCTAGATTGCATTGAGGAGGGTCTGCGGCGATCACAGTCGGTCGGACCTAGCACCACCGCTGGTCCACACCGAAGGCGGGGGTGACACCTTTTCTTTACCTATTTCATGCATTCATTTTCTTGCATACATTGAGGACAATGTATGGGATAGGTATGGGGGGGGTAGATACTAACATAGGATTTTTCTAGACTTTTTCTTTTAGATTTCTAGGTTTCTCTTTTCTTATATATATATATATATATATATATATATATATATATATATATATATATATATATATATATATAAATTTTGATCCTTTTTTTGAAGAGAATTAACTTGATCTTAGGAATTAAGAAAATTCTAAGCTAAGATTTCTTAATATAAGTCGAAATACGAAGTTTTGTTGGATCTTTAGGTTAAGAAAGAAAAGAATAGAAAAGATAGCTAGATTTTGAATTTTTTCTAAGCACTATATACATTTGCATGTTGAGGGATTAATCATGGACTTAGTGACTTTGTTTACATAAATATATAAAAATTAAAAAAAATTCATAAATAAAACTTGATCACTAATTAAGCTGGTTGGTTGTGTCTTAAGAAGCATGACCAGTCACGCCTAAAAGTGGTTGAGTCCTTAGCATTCGTGGCCTAGTTTACACGAGACCTTGAACCTTAGGGATGTATCTTCATCTGGTGCCCTAAGACCATATGGTCTGGGAGTTATCGTTAAAAGGCTCGTTACATGGGTAAATTAGAAAGCCTAATGAAGCTAAGAGAATGTAAATATATATTAAAAAAAAGAAAAAAAGAAAAAATATATTTACATGTATAATAATAAAAATAATATAAAAAAATATATTTATTATATATATGTGAACAAATGAACTAAAGTCTAAGAAAAATTCCTCACACATATGTATATATGTTAGGCCTGATACAAAATCCATTTTTCTCTTTATTCTTAGAAACTTAACCTAAGTTGAAAATAAGATTTCAAATAGAAACTTATAAAAAGAAGGAAAAGTTTAGAGTACCCCGAAACCGATAGATCATCAAAGTTCTTGAAGAAAATGGATCATAAAAAAAATGTTTCTCTTTTCCTTTTCACTAACATTTTCTTTTTCTTTGGGATTTTGTGGGTGCAATCCGCTGAAAACCCTCAGGAGACAACACTCCTCCTCTAGGGTAACCTAGAGGTTTAACGGCTTGTTGTACGAGCTCAGTGCAATCGTGTCACCTACGAAAGTGGTGTAATAATTTAGTTAGGATTTTTCTCTTTGCTTATTTTGCTCAGGGACGAGCAAAAGCTAGGTATGGGGGTGTGATTGGAGTTCATTTATGCATCATTTTCTACCACCATGCTATGCTTTATCTGAATAAATATTAGATTTTTATTACTTTTTTCTCTCTTTTTTCAGGTCCAATGTTTAATGGAGAAGAAGGCCCAACAATTATGATTTTTAAATAATTAAAGAGTAATTTAGAAGCCCACAAGAAGAAAGCCCAGATCTGAACAGATTCAAAGCGTATTCTCACTTTCTAGAAGATCCAGCTGGGAATACGAGATACAATAGAAAGGCACAAAAATCCGCTAGCGTAGCGGCCAAGATTCGGCCGCGGAAACGCGGCACTGGCTGCAGTTTCGCGGCAATCTTCTGGTTGTTATTTCAGCGTTTGATCTGGAGGTGAGGTGGGATGGCCTATTCTCCTGAAGGCTATAAATAAACCCCTAGGACCTCTGTAATCAGGGAGGAGAAAAGAGCATTGTTTTAAGGAAATTGTTAGGGTTTCTCTAGGTTTTCTTTAGTCTCTTATGTAATTTTCCTTTCTACTTCTAGAATCCAGAAAAGAGAGAGTGAGAGTGAGCAATCTTTGTAATTAGAGAAGGTGACAACGCAATACAAGGATCAAGATTTCAATCTTCCAATCTTTTCTTGTTCTAGTGCATTATTTTCTTTAAGCTTTTACCTTCTTGTATTTACTTTCTACAATGAATTATTGCTTATTCTTTATTCCCATGTCTAGCTAATTCATTCACATGACTAACTAACTTTTAATTTTACTAACTACTAACTCTTGGGTGATTGCTAACTTATATGAATCATTGGATGCTTTATTATTTTTAGTCTTGCAAATTACAAGTCTATCTTACCCCCAATAGCGATGAGTTACTTTTAATTCTTTGCAAATGCTATGTTCCCCCTCCATATGATTCATGTGAGCCTCACTTAGAGCCTTGTCTTTAGAACAAGTGCCCTGATGGAACATGAAGATGGAGCACTTCACTATGCTAATGACTATACTAAAAGTTTCTTATTTCATGCTAGCTTGATTATAGCTTTGATGGACTAATGAATCTTGCATGTTTTCTTAGCATCCTTAAGAGTGACTATCCTTGTTCCATTGTTGAAAATCTATTTAGGGAGCCAATGATTCAAGGAGGCAACTAGCCTAGCCTAGATTAGAACACATTCTCGATATGGGACAGTACAAGGACTTGGCAAAGCAAGACATACCATCGCCGATGAATCAATATGAGGCATGCATCACCCAATGAGAGTAGTAAGTTAGTAAATTAGAATGTTAGTTAGTCATGGCTTTTCTTTCTATCATACTTCAAAAACCCTCTTCTGAAAACTTTCTCTTTTCAAATATCTCTGTGTTTCTTCCATCTCTTTTTTCTTCTCTTCCTTTCCTCTACAAAAGCCACAAATATTTTCCACTCACCTTCTACATCGTTTTGTTTTTCATTTCTTAACAAAGAAGAGCCTTCATTTTTCTTCACGAAAATTTCAATATAAAAACCTTGAATGCTTCTATTGCTAACCCTCCCTAGGATACGACCCGTCCTAGCTTATGCTACAAACGGTGATTCAGAAGGAGTAAAGTAAACCTACATATACATTCAGAGTTTTTGATCATCGGTACACGAACATCAACGGTTTACTCTAAACCCTTTCTCAATACAATTAATCCTTCCGAACAGATACGATGGTTTGGCGTAATTAAGGCCCGTTGCTTACGCACTGATACCTCCTACTGTATTTTGCCCTACCTAGCTGATTAACTTATGGTCGGATTCATACAACAACCTCCCCCAGGTAATCAATCAGTTAGGAGTCGTCTAGGCCTACGTCAACCCTAATGTAGGCTTGGTTTTGATTTTTTCTTTCTTTTTTGTTTGATTGTTTTTTCTTTTTTGTTCGTGTTCGTTTGTAATATGGATCTCAACAATAATTTTTCAATCTAAATATGAATCTATACTTCACATCAATCTCATTGTCAATAGCTCTAACCCAGCTTTGAAAAATATGACCCAACCAAATAATCTGAATTGGATGTATTCGACTCAATATAACCCATACTGCTTATCTGATGACTAACATTTTAAAAATAATTTCAACTCTTCACAGAGTCAATGGGGATTCACCTCCCCGAGTTTAATTTTCAACCACTTTGTCCACAATTTTCACAATTTTCACAATATTCATTTCCTAATTTTGCTTCCTATACTTCTTTTCTAGAACCATCAATTGAAGAAAAATCCGAGTTAGAAAAAATATAGAAGCTGTACAAGCCATGCTTGAGTCCCAACAAAAGAAGCTCAATTCACCAATTCTATAATATTTTAAGATTTATTCTCAGTTCCACCTATTCAAAATGAACAACCATCTGTACTGAAAATGAGTATGGAATGCTTGCGTGCGTCTAAGTGTCAATCTCAAAACTTGTTGGACTCACAATCTTCACAATTTTTTCAAAACCAAGATTCCTACACTCTCTTTCTAGAACAACCATTGGAAGAAAAATTTGAGCTAGAAAAGAGTATAGAAATCTTGCATGAGACCTCACAACAATTTCAAAAATCTTTTACCGTCTATCGATAGGTTAGAAATACAGCTGAGTCAATTGGTTAACATTCATAGGAATGAGAAAACTCACACTTATCAACCTTTGACCAATTCACATATCTCTAACTCTATCGATCTAGACCAGGAATCATGTTATTTTGAAAACCAAGATTCAATTTCAGTACACCCATTTGAACTTGACCAACATCAAAATTTTGAGAACCATGTTGATATTTTGGCAAGTTATCCTTCTTAAATTGAACTTAAGCATGAATATGATCCTGACCCTTAACTTGGTAATTCAATTTCACTTCTGATTCAATAATGACTCCGATGTCTTTACCTAATTTCAATCCTTTTCCTGAGTCAGTATTAGATCCTGTGCCAGTCCATCGTGAAATTGAATATCTTTTATGATCAAAAAATTGAACTTGACCAATACCATACTTTTAAAAATCTCATTGGCAAATTGGCAAGTTCTCATTTTTATGAAATTGAACTCAAAGAAGAATGTGACCTAGGTTCTCAAATTTGTGATCCAATTCAAATTTCTGAATCAATATTGACTCCTGTTTTACTACCCAAATTAAGCAAAATTTTAGAGTCAGTTTTAATTCCCATACTTGTCATTTTTGAACTTGAATCACCAATCTTAGGAAGTCACATTTGGTTGTGGAGAAATGAATATGGACTTGAGTTTAAACTTTTGATTTGGACCCACTTCCTGAACAATTTTTGACTCCTGAACCTTTACTTGATTTCAGTCAATTTTTTGAGTCGATTGTAGTTCATGCCCTTCCTGATTCCAGATCAATCATTCCATCTTTTCATACATCATTTTGGGACAAGGTGATGAAAATAATGATTCTGAAACTATTTTAAAAATTTGAAAATTAGATGGGATAAAATTCATGATAAAAATCATTCATATATACATCAAAATAGTAGGTTATATTGGAAGGGTCTCTGGTGGGTTCCTCCAGACTCTATGCAAATTTGATTGGGCCGCGTCTTGTGGACCAATTAGACCACCACCAGAACCATGACCTTGAGGTTATTTTTCTTCCCTCTCTATTTGTTTCATGCAGACATACATTCACGATGCATTGAGGATAATGCATGAGAATGTTGAAGCTTACAGATTGAAAATTTTTGATGATGATAACGAAGTGATACAGATACATTTGGAGCTCTATCTAAGGCATTTATATAGAGTTCTGGTTGCTCAAACTCATATGAAGAATTTGACTATTTTTGTGTATTTTTAGAATTTTTGTTAAAAGCCTTGATCACACACACAATAGTCATATAGTCGACTTGACCCTAATATAGTCGACTAACCTATAGTCTAGTCGACTAAGGCCTTCCACAAAAATATTCCTGCTCTCAGTTTGATGTCTGTTTAGCAGTATTAGTCGACTTACCTCTAGACCCTAGTTGACTCACCCATGCTATAGTCGACTAACCATTTTCTATTGGTCAACTAATTACAGTTTTCAGAAACTTATCATCCGTATCAGTCTTTATATATTCGACTTACCTCCTCTTATAGTCGACTAATATAGGCAAAAATTATTTTTCTAGTCGACTAACCTCCATACCCTAATCGACTAACAGCAGTTTCTGACTCTTAAACTATTACTGATTTAGGTGTTTTATCTAACATTTTAAATTTCAAAATTGTCCTGATAACTTCCCTATATGATTATAGATTTCACTTATAAATAGGAATGTTATCCTAGGATGAATTCACCAATTCAAAATACAAGTTTTCTGCCCAAAAACTCTATTCAAAATTCTGTTTGTCTGAAAACTTGCTTCTACTTTCTTTTCTTCACCAATTCCTACTCTATTGTGAAGAATTCTGAAAGTCCACCTGTAAGAGACCTTGTCCACAATCACATACAGATTCAAGGCTTATAGGATTGATTGTAGTCACTCAAAGAGAAGTATTGAACAATAGCGTCTTCTTGGTGTAGAAGAGAAGTTATACAATGTGTTATTGTCTTCTTGGTGTAAGAGGAGTTATACACATTTGGCATAGGGTGTTTTATCAAGTGGTGTGCAAGTGTTGGTTTTGGGTGTATCTAAATCAGGAAAAGCAAAATCTCAAGCGGATTGCTTGGGGACAGGACGTAGGTCACAAGGACCGAACCAGGATAAAATCTCTTGTCTTTGCGTTTGCATTTTTCTAAGTTTTATTCTGTGAATCTTACTTCCTGCAAGTAGTTTTATTTAAAAAGTTTACAAATACTATTCACCTCCCTTCTAGTGTTTGTGTTGCTTGTTTATAGATCCTACACTTGGTATCAGAGCAAGGATGGGAACGGAGTTCCCTTCATCACAATTCAAAGAAGGACATTCTACATAACGTCTACCATTATTTGATGGATCAAACTACAACTACTGAAAGTTAGAATGAAGATCTACTTGCAGTCACTCAACTATCAATTATGGAACATAGTGGAAGCACCATACACCAAACTTACAACCAATTATAATGCTTGGAGTAAAGAACAAAAAAAAATCTGTCAACCTTGATGCCAAAGCAATGAACGCGCTTTATTGTGCCTTGAACAAAGAAGAATTCAATCGCGTGTCAACGGCCAAATATGCAAATCAAATATGACAGATCTTACAGGTAACACATGAAGGTACAAATAAGGTTAAAGAGTTTAGAATTTCTATTCTTGTTCACAGGTTTTAACTCTTTAAAATGAAGGAGAACGAAACCATTACAGAAATGGTTACAATGTTCACCGACGTTACAAATTTCTTAGTAGCCCTTGGAAAAGAATACACTCAAGTTGAAAAAGTCAGAAAGATCCTTCGTGCACTCACGTCAGATTAGGAGAAGAAAACTACTGCAATAGAAGAAGCGAATGATCTCTCAATAATATCATTAGAAAACCTTATTAGTAATCTAATGGCATATGAAGTGCAACTCGAAGACAAAAAAAAGGATGAACAATAACTTTAATCAAAGAAGAAAGTACTTGCCTTTCATACATCCTCAAATATGGATAATTCAGATGACGATGAAGGGGAGATGGCGACGCTTTCAAGAAAATTCAAAAGGTTCTTAAAACAAGATAAGTTTAAAAAGAATAAAGATACTAATAATAATCCTATTTGTTGTAAGTGTAACAAACCAGGTCACATAAAGAAGGATTGCTCATTGATGAAATCAAAAGAAAATTTCAAAAATTTCAATAAATTCAACAAGAAGAAGAAAGCCTTCCAAGCAACTTGGGATGATAGCAATTCATCTTCCTCTGACGAAGAAGAAGCCACTGAAACCGCCAATATCTGCTTCATGCCTTAAGAAGATGTAGTACAAGATTATGATGAATTATTAGAAGTATTTAATGAACTTTCAAAAATAAAAAGACTAAAAATAGGTTTTAACAAAGGAAAATGAAAGACTCAACAATGAAAATTCAATTTATGTTTCTCAAACATCTTCTTTAAATTCTCAAAAAGATGATTTTGAAAAAGTTATTTCATCTTTAAAAAAAGATAATGAGAATTTCTTAAAAGAGAATTCTATGCTTAAAAAAGAAACTATTTCTTTAAATTATAGAATTACAATTTTCGATAAAGAAATGACTAGTTTCAAAATTAAGTATGAAGAAATTTTGAAAAATGTGACAAAATTTAATAAAAGAAAAGAAAATTTAAATGATTTATTATCTTTTTAAAAGATGTCAAATAATCATTTTGGTCTTAGATTTTCAAAAGATAAGATTTACAAACCTACACATGTTGGTCTTGGATTTTCAAAAACTAATTTTGTAAAATCTATACATTTTTATAATAATAATCCATATAATTTTTTTGTGAAAAGAAATACTAATACTATTTCAAAAAGAATTAGGAACAAATATATATGGATTCCAAAAAATCTAAATAATGTTGATAAAAATGCTTATATTGCATCTTGTATACATGATGTATGTAATTCTAGTAATTATGTTTATACTAACAAATGAAAACCAAATTCTAATTGAATTTGGGCTCCTAAAGGCTAATCTTTTTCGGACCCTATCATGATGGGTACCATACAACATATTTTATCTTATAGGTACCTTATAAAGAAAAGTGGATACTTGATAGTGGTTGTTCCAAACACATAACCGGACACATTATACTACTGTCTTCTGTTCAAATCAAAAAGGGAGGTACAGTAATATTTGGAGACAATAACGAAGGAAAGGTTATTGGTATCGGCATGGTTGGTAACATTTCAAAACCCCTGATTGAATTATTTTGGTTAGAGGTTTAAAACACAACCTATTAAGTATTAGTCAATTGTGTGATAAGGGTTATAAAATTATTTTTGAAAAAGATGCATGTCTTATATATGATACTAACATGAAAGATATTTTGTTTAAAGGTTTTCGTAACAATAATATTTTTGAGTTATCAATAACTTGTATATCATCAAATGATAATGTATGTTTACTTGCTTCTAATATGATTATTTTTTATGGCATAAAAGATTTGGTCATTTGAATATGAAAACAATTTCTAAGATTTCTAAATTTGATTTAGTTAAAGGTCTTCCAAAAATAGCTTTTAAAAAAGATTATTTTTGTGACTCTTGTCAATTAGAAAAACAAGTTAAATCATCTTTTAAATCTAAAGATTTAGTTTCTACTAAAAGACCTTTAGAACTGTTGCATTTGGATTTATTTGGTTATACTCGTATTGCTTCTTTAAATAAAAATAGGTATGTTTTTGTTATTGTTGATGATTATTCACGTTTTTCATAGGTAATTTTTCTAAATAATAAAAATGATATTTTTAATGAGTTTTCAAGTTTTTGTAAAAGAATTCAAAATAAAAAATCTCTAAACATAGTCACTATTCAAAGTGATCATGGAGGAGAATTTGAAAATGAATCTTTTGCAAATTTCAGTGATAAGTATGGTATTACACATAACTTTGCATTTCCTAGAGCATCTCCTCAAAATGGTGTTGTGGAGCGAAAGAATATGACTTTACAAGAATGTGCTAGAACTATGCTTATGAACAGTCATTTACCAAAATATTTTTGGGCTGAAGCTGTTGCTATTGCATGTTATGTTTTAAATCGTGTGCTTATTTGACCTATTTTAAACAAAACATCTTATGAATTGTTTTATAACAGAATTTCAAAAGTTTCTTATTTCAAGATTTTTGGATGTAAATGTTTTGTCTTAAATACAAGAGATACTTTAGATAATTTTGATGCTAGATCCAATGCATGTATTTTTGTTGGATATTCTACTCAAAGTAAAGCATACAGAATCTTTAATAAGAAAACATTTACTATTGAAGAATCATTGCATGTTAAATTTGATGAATCTTTGATTAAGCCTATTTCTATTACTTCTTCACAAGATGATGGTGATATCATAGATACTCCTATTGATAATACTGTTATATCTTCTGATGATACTAACATTTCTAATATTGATGAGACTCCTACTAAGTTAGCTAAAGCATATGTTTAAGTAAGGAATCATCCACATGATTTGGTTATTGGAGATATAAATTAAGGGATTCAGACGAGATCCAAGTTGAACTACCTGACACAAATTGCTTTCATATCACTCATTGAACCGAAGAATATCAAAGAAGCATGTACAGATAATTTTTAGACTATTGCAATGCAAGAAGAGTTAAATTAATTTGTCAGAAATGATGTTTGGGATCTTGTACAACGTCTTACTGATCATCCAGTCATCGGTACCAGATGGGTCTTTAAGAACAAACTTGATGAATCAGGTCAAGTTATTAAGAACAAAGTAAGGCTAGTAGCGTAAGGATACAATCAAGAAGAAGGTATGATTTTGATGAAACTTATGCACTAGTAGCTACACTTGAATCAATTCGTATTTTACTTGCTTTTGCTTGCTTTATGAATTTCAAATTTTATTAAATGGATGTTAAAAATACTTTTTTAAATGGTTTTATTAAAGAAACTGTTTATGTTGAACAACCTCCATGTTTTGAACATGAAAAATTTTCAAGCCATGTTTTTAAACTTAAGAAAGTTTTATATGATTTAAAACAAGCACCCCGTGCTTGATAAGATAGATTAAAAAGTTTTCTATTAAATTCTGGTTTTAAGATGAGAAGAGCAGATACAACTCTCTTTATTAAACATGTTAATAAAGATATCTTAATTATTCAAATATATGTTGATGATATTTTATTTGGATCTACTAACGATAATCTTTGTTGCGAATTTTCTAAGACTATGTAGAGTGATTCGAGATGAGCCACATAGGTGAACTTACTTACTTTCTCGATCTGCAAATAAAGCAAATGAATGATGGAATCTTCATTTCCCAGTGCAAGTATGCAAAGAACTTCTGAAAAGATTTGGTATGAAAAATTCTGGTCATAAAAACACTCCCATGAGTACTACTACATTCCTAAACAAAGATGAAAATGATAAGAATGTTGATCAGAAACTATATTGAGGTATTATTGGTTCTTTACTGTATATTACTTCAAGTAGGCATGATATTATGTACTAGATATCAATCAAATCCTAAGGAATCACATCTTAAAGCAGTGAAAATGATTCTTCGATATATTAATAACAAAATCAATTATGGCTTATTTTATCCAAAATCAAGCATATTTGATTTACTATCATATAGTGATGCTTATTTTGCTAGATGTAAATCTGATCGGAAGAGTACTAGTGGTACTTGTCACTTTTTGAAACATTCACTAGTATCGTGGTTTAGAAAAAGTAAAATTCAGTGTCATTATCAACAACCGAAGCAGAATATATCGCTGCTAGTGTTGCATGTGCTAAAATTTTATGGATGAAACAAACTTATTTGATTATGGTATGTCTATCACAAATTCACCTATTATGTGTGATAATACCAGTGCTATTAACTTATCTATAAATCCAATTCATTATTCACGTACTAAGCATATTGATATTAGACATCATTTCTTACGTGACCATACTTTAAAAGATGATATTTCACTAAATTTTATATCAACTGATAATCAAATTGTAGATACAAAGCCTCTTAAAGAAGATATTTTTCTGAGATTTCGAAGAGATTTGGGTATTTGCAATATTTCTGATCATTGAATATTTTTTCAAAATTATTTTAAGACATTTTTAAATTATTAGTCGACTAAGTGCATCAAACAAAAACATGGGTTTTTTGAGTTATTAAGAGTTAGTCGATTATATCAACTAATTAGTCGACTATAAGGTAGATTAGTCGACTAGTCCCAAAACCCAAGTCGACTAACCCTGTCAAAATTTGTGTTCTGTTATCAGATATTTTACATTCGAACCTGACCCATTTCATTAAATTTGGATCCAATCTTTACCTATTTTCAATCCTAACCATTGATCTGGTATTTACTTCTCTTTTCTACCCTTCCCCCTCATAAAAACCCTTGGTTTTACCCTTGGTTCCTCTCTCCAGCTGCAAGAGAAGTCGACTATAGCAAAGTTGCAGCAGCAGTGAACCCTCTTCCTTCTTCCTTCAATTTCTTGGTAAAATTCGTTTCAATCTCTGGTTTATACTTCCAATTCCTGCTTTATCTTAATTTTAGTTCTAATCATGTTTAGGTCTAAGAAATCCAAATTTACACCATCTTCTTCCTCATCTCAAACAGATTTTAGGGCTTTTCTTAAAAATCCTGCCCTAGAAAATGATTTCTTGAGAATTTCTTTATTAGAAATCTTACCTGGTAGATTTGTTAAGTATGAAGACTTTAATGACTATGATATTGTCTCATATCTTCATAATTGTGGTCTTTATACTATATTTTCTACTAATTCTAGACAAGGATATTATCCCTTCTTGATCCACCTGTTTTACACAAACTTAACCTATAAAAACAATGATGATAATGTTCATATCTATTCTATGGTTAAAGGTGTGAATATCAAGTTATCCCCAAAATTCTTAGGTCATATTCTTTCTATTCCTTATCATGGCCTATCTATTAATGACATTATATGGATGATGCTGAGGTCTTATCAAATATGTTTCTTCCAGGTCAAGGACTACCAATGTCTAACAATAAATTGAAACCTATTCCTCGTCTAATTGGTCGTATCCTTGTCTATAACATATGCTCAAAAACCGGGAGCTATAACTATATTCCAGTGATTTATCTACTTGTATTTATGCCATGATGGCTGGACTAGAAATCAACTGGGCAAAGATAAATTTTGATAATCTTGTCAAGGATGATACTTCCTTCTTACCATATGCAATCTTTTTATCTCATGTGTTTAAATTTCACATAGATCTTGCTTCCAAAATGAGTGTTGTCAAAGTTTTTGAGCCTTTTGATCGTGTCGTACTTCATCGTATGAAACTTCATGACTCACCCTCCACCACAACCTCAACATCCACCCTCTCCTCCTCTACAAAGTTCAACTCAATTTCCTTCTTCCTCCACTCAACCTCCGTTCACTGAACCTCCTTCCTCTTAACCACCTCCTTCCTATCCCGATACTTTCTATAACTCTATCTCTGATGAAATCATGACTCTACAAGCCCAACAACAATCTATGCTGGACTCTCAGGATGCATTGCTCACAAATCAATCTTTACTGATGGAACATTTTATGAGTATACAACTGAAGATGGAGTCATTTGAAACAACTCAAAAGGAAATTTTGGATCTCCTCAAGGCCCGTTTTCGACCACCACCTTCTCCCTGATCCGACATTGGATGCATATGGAGTTGGCTTTGCTTTTTGTGTTGCTACGTGTTTTTGGAGTTTCTTGTATCTTTTTGTATTTTCTCATTGATATGACACTTTTAGTTTTCTATTATACTACTTGACATTTTCTGTTTTGTTATGAAAACGCTGGTTGTTCATGTGTCTCTTTATGATCTATGCTATTTCTCGTTTTGTTAATGACAAAGGGGGAGAAAGTTTGTGTTAGTTTGTGTTATATCTGTGCTATATATGTGCTGTGATATGTGTGTAGTGATATGCTTCAAGATATATGGATATATGATATATATGGCAATGTTGCAATATTTTATGACTCATGCAGGAGAGAACAGGAACACTTGTTATATATATGTTTTTTTATAACCTATTCACTATAGGGAAGTTTCTCGACAGGGAGAGTTTTCGTGCACAGGTTGTCATCATCAAAAAGGGGGAGAATGTTGAAGCTTACAAATTGAAAGATTTTGATGATGGATAACAAAGTGATACAAATGCATTTGGAGCTCTATCTCAAGCATTTATACAGAGTTCTGGTTGCTCAAACTTTGACTGTTTTGTGTATTTTTAGAATTTTGTGTTAAAAGTCTTGATCACACACACAATAGTCATATAGTCGACTTGACCCCTAATATAGTCGACTAACATATAGTCTAGTCGACTTGATCCATTACACAGTCGACTAAGGCCTTCCATAAAAATATTCCTGCTCTGTTTGATGTCTGTTTAGCAGTATTAGTCGACTTACCTATAGACCCTAGTTGACTCACCCATGCTATAGTCGACTAACCATGTTCTAGTGGTCGACTAATTGTAGTTTCCAAAAACTTATCAACTGTATCAGTCTTTATATAGTCGAGTACCTCCTCTTATAGTCGACTAATATAGGCAAAAATTATTTTTCTAGTCGACTAACCTCCATACCTGATTAGTCACATATATTGCATATATATGTCACCTTACCATACTTTTTAGCTAATAAATCATATTAATAAGTCTTCTTCTTCTTTGTTTAATGTAGGCCCAATTGCTAAAAGAAAAAAAAGAGAAACAAGCCCAAAAGCCCACCAAATTCTGATTTAATTCAGAAGAAATTCGAAATCAAGGAATCAGGGCTAAATCTTGGCATATCAAGAGGTTGAAAACCGGTTGAGAAGAATCCTCCCTGAATCAAGCGGTTGAAGCCAACAATCAAAGGCTGTTTCGTCAAATCCTGAAGCTGAAATGAGAAAACCAGCAGAAGATATGGGCAAATCATCAAACCGGGGATCTCCACCAATTGGGTGTGGCCACCTGGCCACACCAGGGCCGCGAAAACGCAGCCCAAGCTGCGTTTTCGTGGCCTTGTTACGTCAGTTGGGGGAGCGTTTGCTCCCCCAATCTTCCCCGGATTCCCCCCTTTTAGTTTTGCCCTATAAATACTAGTTTCAGCGGAGCAAAATGTAACGACCATGCAGAGATAGGATTTAGTCCAGTTTTTCATTTTTTAGTGTAGGTTTTTGTTTTTCTTTTCATGTAATTTTTAGTTTTCATTTATGTAATTCAGAGGATATCAGACTTTCATAGGAGAACGAGAACGAAGCTTGTGCTGAGAGTGACACCAGTGTAAGGTTTCTTTCTTTTCTTTATTGTTATGAAATCGAATCTGTATTTTCCTTTTGTATGTACTTCGTTTTAGTGTTCTTCTTCTTCTTCTTTTCTACTACACTCATTCTTGTACCAATTGCTATCCAAGTGAGTCTTATAGCATCGAAAGAGCCTTGCCTTTGCGAGTGCCACCGATAGCTCATGACGATGGATTTGAGTCTCTCTGTATCATTTCATGCTTGTTTTGTCTTGATGATGTAATGTGGAAGAGACAATAATCAACTCTTATGGGTTATGCGCTGATTGCCTCCACTTCAAGGTAACATCGTCGCCAAAGATTCAAGGTAAGCTTTTGGTCAAAATGAGGTAAGTAATTATTTTTAGTTTTTCTTTCTTTTCTTGTAATTTTTAGTTTAGATCACCAACACCACATCTTCCAAATCTTTTTCATTCTTTTTCAATTTATTTTTACATAGTCATTTTCTGATTTTCTCCATCTTCTCCATCTATCGCTTTCTTTCTAACTTAACTATAACTCTTTTTCTCTTTTCTTTTTAAGAACTAAAGAAGAACTTTAACCAAACTTTGTATCTTAAAAGAAGACTTACTAAAAAGCTTCCATCGCTAGTCCCTCCTTGTGGATCACGACCCGTGTAGCCACTTGCTATTGCTGTAGAATTAAGCACCTTGCACTTTTCTTTCTTAGTTCTAAAATACTGTATTTTTGTGTAGGTTCAAGCTCAATCAATACCCTAGTCGACTAACAGCAGTTTCTGACTGTTAAACAATTACTGATTTCTGGTGTTTTATCTAACGTTTTAAATTTCAAATTTTTCCTGATAACTTCCCTAACTGACTATAGATTTCACCTGTAAATAGGGATGTTGTCCTAGGATGAATTCACCAATTCAAAACACAAGTTTTCTGCCCAAAAACTCTATTCAAAATTTGTTTGTCTGAAAACTTGCTTCTACTTTCTGTTCTTCACCAATTCCTACTCTATTGTGAAGAATTCTGAAAGTCCACCTATAAGAGACCTGGCCACAATCACATACAGATTCAAGACTTATAGGATTGATTATAATCACTCAAAGAGAAGTATTATACAAGAGCGTCTTCTTAGCGTAGAAGTGAAGTTGTACAAGGTGTTGTTGTCTTCTTGGTGTAAGAGGAGTTGTACACATTTGGCAAAGGGTGTTTTGTCAAGTGGTGTACAGGTGTTGGTTTTGGGTGTATCCAATTAGGAACAGAAAAAACTCAAGCGGATTACTTGGGGACTGGACGTAGGTCACAAGGATCGAACCAGGATAAAATCTCGTCTTTGTGTTTGCATTTTAATGAGTTTTATTCTGTGAATCTTACTTTCCTGCAAGTAGTTTTATTTAAAAAGTTTATAAACACTATTCACCCCCTAGTGTTTGTATTGCCTGTTTATAGATCCTACAAAGATAAGTGTGGGGGAGGGTCTACTAATTTAGAGTTTTAGATTTTCTTTCTTTTTCACTTTTTTTAGGATATTCTTAGAATTTTTCCTTTTGCATAGGAATTTTTTTCTTTCTTCAAAAACTTTTTGCAATAAGAGACAAAGTTTTGATCTATTTTAAGAAAATTAGGATGATCTTAGAAATCAAGGAAGCCTTAATTATGACATTTTAAACCTAATCGAAATAATAGATCTTATTTAAAATTATAAGTTAAGTAAGAGAGATTGGAGAGATAATTTTATCTTGAATTTTTTGCCTTAGAGAACATACACTTCACACTTACACATTTTTGGGATAGAAACAAAGACCTAAAATGTCATAAAACAATAAATATAATATATATATATATATATATATATATATATATGAAGAGAAAAAAATCACTTATTAAGCTGGTAACTATGCCTCAAGAAGCATGATTATTCACGCCTAAAGGTGGTCATAAGAAATAAATAATCCCTCTTAGTTTTATAGCCTTGTTTACTCGAGTCCTTGAACCCGAGGGATGTTTTCTCATCTGGTACCATAAGAACATCTGGTCTGGGAGTCATCGGTTAAAGGCTCACTACTCGGGTAACCTAGAAAGCCTAAGAAAACTAAGAGAAGAAAAAAGAAAAAATATATATATAAATAAATAGTTTGATGGTTAGAGTTGAAATCGCAGAAATCTTCACTATCACAAAGTATATTATATAGGTTTTATGAAGGATAAAATATTCAAATCAATTTTGAATTTTTACCTTATTTGAAGACAAGATCTTGCATATAGATTAAGTTTAGGGGAGAATAATTTTTGGTGGACTTATGATCTTAGATCGCTTAAATTTTTTCAAAAATATTTCAAAAACTTGTCTCTCTTTCAAAACACATTTTCAAAACACTAACATCTGTTTTCTTTCTTTATGGATTTTGTCGGTGCAATCCGCTGAAAACCCTCAGGAGACAACACTCATCCTCTAGGGTGATTGCAAGTAAATGCAGTGAGAATTACCATCTAGTTTTGGGCTAACAGGTCGTGTCTACTAGGAGGAATGCGATGAAAGCTTTTCAATGTATTGTTTCAAAGGCAAAGAATGGTGTCAGTATTTTTTTTTATGTTGAAAAGAGAATGGAGAGTAGGTGAGTGATTTAAAAGAAATTGAAAACTTAGAGAAGGCTTTAGAAAAGATGATCTTTAAAAAGGCTTAAAGTGTGGTCGGTTGTTTGTTTCAATATATGAAAAGGATCTGGGCTCACTATCTTACTACTCAATGATATATTCCTCTCTTGAAAATCTCAGTGCCTCAACTTGATCACAGGCAAAAACTTAAGCTTGAGTTTCGAAAGTCTTAAGTAAAGCAAATAAGATTGTTTGGAAAAGTTAACTTTTTTTTAAGAATTCATCTTGAACTGAATGTTAAATCATCAAATCGTCTTTCAAGTATGAAATAAAAACAAGTTCAAGTGAGGCTTTAAAAATAAAAGTTTTAGAAATCCAAACCCATCTTCACGTGCCTTCAAGAACACTTTCAAGGAAGCAATGCTTAGTTTAAGGCATTCATATGATTCCGTTGGATTCTTTACATCAAAATCATTCAAAACAAGAGGGATCGAAGAGAGATGATAGTGAGCACAGGAAAACAAATTTAGCTACTCATAACTAATGAAAAATATGACATGTAAATGAAATGAAACATACTAGTGAATTGGAGAAGAAGAGAAGTCTTGATCCTTTTTGATGTCACTTCAACTTCAGATTACAATCACTCTTTTCCTCTCTCTCACTTGTATTTGGACTGAACTACAAATTAAAAACAGAGATATAACTTCTCATTAACTATCTAACAAAGAACCTAAACCCTAAAAATAAGGAAAAAACTTAAACTAGTCTCCGGTTCATCCTTCTCTGGAAAATGCAGTATTTATAGGCCAACACCAAACGGGGGATAGCGTAAGAAGATAGTGAAATTACACCTAGAGGGGGGGGTGAATAGGTGTAAGGCTAATCTATACCAAATGATACGGAATTAAAAACTAATTGCAACACACTAGTGTAACCAAAGAGTGTAGCCGAATTCCTGGTGAAGGGCTATGGACTATCTCCTCTAAATTCTTCTAAATAAGAGTTGAGGTGCTATATGAAGCTCTCTTTGTTCAACACAAGTATGGCACACAATCAAGCACAAGCATATAAGATATGAATGATATGATGCAATGCACAAAGTAAGAGAGAGTTAGAGAAAGTGGATCAAACACAAACACAAAGATATGTTTTGAGGTTCGAGCACCCAGCTCTACGTCCCCGCCTACACACAGAAGGATTTCTACTAACTCGTCCACACAGGACATCCCATACAGGGAACTTTCACTAAGAATTTGGGTAAATACAATTTGGAGTACACAACTCCTCTCTCAACCAAAACAACCTCTCACTAGAGGCAAGGCACAAAGCCAACACAATATCAACCTCACAAATGAGGAATAGGCACTTAGCCAAACAACAACAACAATCACCTCACACTTGAGGGATTCCAACTCAATCTCCACCTCTCACTAGAGGGATACAAACGCCACTTCCACAATCACCTCTCACTAGAGGGATATCACAATGAATGGAAGGATTACAACTTGGAGATATCAACAACCACAAACTAATTTTCTCACAAAAAAGATCCTAATGGATAGGATAGATAGATAGCTCAAGTGTGAGAAAAACAAAGAGTTTGGAAATCAAAATCACAAAGAAAATCTCTTGGGAAAACTTCTAAAATAGCTATAGAAATGAAGATAAAAATAAATGCCAAAGACTTTTCTTTTTCTTGATTTTTCCAACCCTTTTTAAAAACAAATAAGATCAAATCTTTAAGCCCAAAACTCTTTTAAAAACTAGCTGTTAAACACTTGTAAAGATTGAAAATTTTGCTCTAAAAATTATTTTTAAAAACAGCTCAAGAATGGGGTATTTATAGCCCCAAAAACTTCTGCCCGTTGGCAGCCAGGAAAGCGCAGATTTGCCCTTCCGGTCACCGGCCAACGGTCATTTTTGGGACCGTTGTGCCTCCGGTCGATCGCCCGGCCGACCGGGCCTGGAACCAGAGAGCAACGGCTCTCTGGCTGGTCGACCGCCCGGTCGATCGGAGCTGGATACAGAGAGCAGAGCTCTCTGCCGGTCGAACAGTCGGTCGACCGGGGCCTTTTCCAAAGAGCAGAACTCTCTGGACGGTCGACCGCCCGGTCGATCGGCCTCCAGCCTAAGGTTGCGTGCACGTCTGTGCACGTCGGTCGACCGGGCCGGTCGACCGATTTCTGCTACGGTCGACTGGCAGAAGGCCAGATCAGGTTTTTAAGGATTAAAAACTTTGGTATTTTGATTTCCATATAATCCCATAAAATCACGTAAATTCCACAAAAATAAGTTCTTAATATATCTTTGAAATACAAATATGTGTGATAAAAATTCAATACATATTACAAACATTTTGAACTATTTTTGTGTCTATGAAATTTTGCCTTAAACCAAAATCCGTATTTCCAAAACTTGAATTTTTAAATGAAAATAATTTTCTCTAAAACTCATACAAATACAAAAACAAGATATTGAAACAATTTTTAGCATGTTGTATATGGATAGAATCCAATATACACAAAGGATAGCATATCTATGTTTTTGACATTAAATACAAAAATAAGTTTTGTTTAAATAAAAAACTCCAAACTCATGAAATAGACTATCAAAATAAGTTTTTCTAAATAGATGAAGCATACATGTATATAGATCAAATCTAATATACATTAAATCATGTAAACTTGTTTTGATTCTATCTATCCATGAAAACCAAGATCGGTTAAACTGAAAAACTAAAACATGAAACTTGTGTGTGTATTGTGAACTTGAGCATATCAACACTATCTAATCTTTACAATGATCTAGACACAATCTTAAACTAAATAAACCGAGGTCTTCTTGTAAAACGTTGTCTTCAAGTCGACTCGATCCAAACGCGATCCAACGAGCTTGACTCCAACCGAGTGCTAGATGCGATCTTGATGCGCGAGCTCTTGAATCACCTTGTGAAAGCTCCAAAAATACTTTTGTTGAAGTGAATCACCTACTAATAACTTGATCAAATATCTGGAACTAAATATCACAAGATTATTAGTAACTATAACTACATGAGTTAATCATCATCAAAACTAGAGTGAAGGGCCTCTGGGCCAACAATCTCTCCCCTTTTGATGATGACAAAACTCATGGAGTTATATATGCATGGATTAAAGTTAAGCTTCATAGAAGCTCCCCCTTAACTCATGCATAGCAATAAACATAAAGATATGCAATGAATGCTCAACAATATGCATAAATAAAACAAAGCTTTTGATACCAATTGACTATGCATAAACTAAACGATGCTTTTGATACCAAAACTATGCATAAACAATATAATGCTCTTGATACAAATACTCTTGATACCAAAACTATACATAAACATACATCTTGATACCAATTGACATCTATTGACATATATGCACTATATACCAATGGAAAACACAAATAAACATGCATATAAAACACAAATATTTCTCCCCTTTTTGTCAATCATCAACAAAGGAGTAAACATAACCCCAAAACAAACAATAAAGAAGATATATATAAAGAGAAGATGTTAAGCTCTCCTTGCATATAAGCAAATACATATCAAAACATTTTTGATACCAAATTATGATACCAATTGAAAATAAACAACACATTCTGAGATACCAAAAGATACCAATTAAAAAAAATCTTGTAAACATTGATACCAATGGAAAATGAAATATTGTATGTTTTGATACCAATTGAAATATATATGTACCAATTGAAAGATACATAAATATGTAAAACATGATACCAATTGTAAATAAACACATTCAAGATACCAATGAAAGTAAACAATATTTTTAATATACCCAAACAATACTAATTGAGATTATCTTAAAACAATACCAACTGAAAGCATCATGTCATGTTGATATCAAATGAAAGTATTTTATGAAAACATAGATATCAATTTAAAATGAAACATGATATCAATTGAAAAAGAAACCAACTATTTGGTTAAAACAAGTCATTTTGCAATAATGATACCAAATTTAGAATAAAGCCAATTTAAGATTTTTGATATCAATAATGAAAATGTTAGCAAGTTCCAAATTCAAATATTTTCATTTTGAAGCATAGGAAACCAATTGAAATGATATTATTTTAACTTTATGTCATAAAGTGTGGGAGTAGGATATCAATTGGAAATAAAATTGATTGAAAGAAACTTTAAGTTTATACCAATTGAAAGACTAAAACATGAAGTTTTCTCTCCCTTTATGAAATACCAATGAAAATCATGCATAAGCTTGGATAAGATACCAATTTGAAAAATAATGGTCATTAAGGACTAAAACAAGCTTAGCATAAACATAATTTGTACTTTTAAGATGTAAAGATATAACAAGCACAATCAAATCATATATGTATGAAAAAATAAATACCAATAGAAATTGATACTTTTAAGTTTTGAAGCATACATATATAGAAGACCAAATATGAGTATACAACCATGAAAATATCAATTGAGATACCAATTGAAAATATGATAAGGATCAAGTGTATAACTCATACCTACCACCCATTCATGCGCAAGTTTAAAAGGATTTTCAATTTAAGCAATCAAGGCATGATCGCCCAACCAACCGCTCTTTGATGGGTAGGGGTTTTCAAAAATAAGTTTAAAAATAATTTTAGCATAATTGAAAACTCTACCAAAATAAAGAATACGAACTAGTTTAATGATAAACTTGTAAAGTAGTGAAATCCTTCAAGTAAGGAATAAAACAATGATATATTCATGAAACATGAAATCACACAGTTATCAACACTTAAAATCAATTAAGCACATATATGCCTCATGAAAATAAATCATGAGAAAACATCAAGTAGTATGAGTGTATAAGTATTATGTAAAAAGCATTTTCATGAAAATAGGCAATAAGGCTCAAGTGAAATTTCCTTCTCAAAAATATGAAAATCATCAAAATTAAATTTTCATTAAAAACAATGATACTAACTTCATTGTATATGTATGTTTTGACAAAACTAAAGGTATACATACATATCCAAACACAATTGAGTCTATAAAAAATTTTTACATGAAAGGCAAATGACTCAAAGTTATACATATATATCCAATAGTTTTGACAAAATTAACATATATATGAAGGTAAAACACATCATCACAAAACAAACATGTCTAAAAATGGGGAATACAAGTCAAAATGTATGAATCATCAAAACTAGGCTATACTAGTACATCTAATGGGTACAAAGGTACAAGTGAGCATTCAAGCATAAACATATAATAATCAATTTGTGGCTCATTAGTTGTACAAGCATATGCATAAGTTTTAATGAAAAAATACATCTAAACATGTAATCAAAACATGAATCATAAAACAAGAAACATAAATCAACATGATCATTAGGTAAATGCACATGTTATTAGACTAGGATATACAATATAGCAAAACTAAAATGAGAACACAAAAATATAAATCTATATAGAACATGGGTGTATCTCAAATACTATGCATGTATGTCATAGTTCTAAATGTCATGGCATTTAACATACTAATCATGAAAAACTAAAACATGCTAAAAGTCAATAATGAAAGCATGTAAACGAAATAAGAGTTAGAGATTGTTACCAAAACCATTAGGGCACATCTCTATGTCTCCAAACCATGGTGGTCCTTCCACCAAACTCTCCTTGAAAGTTATGCATCCAAAATAGTCATCGTTTAGCTCGGAACGCATCCACCTCAAGGCATTATCACTCTCACGTTAAGTGAGAGCCCACACCTACATCAGATAAAATAGGAGGGGTCTTTGGTACCCATACTCTATTTGGTCCATGGGGGTTAGCACCTTTCCTAACCCAAACAAATTTATTTGCTAAATTTGAATCATGTATCCTATCATAACAAAATTTAGCAAGGTGGCCCTTTCGTCCACAATGTATACATGTATACACATGAGCATACATACTGTTATGAGTGTGAGCATGAGGAGCATGTGTATGCCATGGTTTGTGTGCATGCATAGGAGGAACATGTTTCTTTCGAAACATAGATTCCAACCGCGTGTGGTTCATGGCACAATGGCTCAAAGTGGAGCCCAAACAATCAACACTCTTCTTTAAATTACAAATATCAATTTCAATCATGGAAGAAGAGGTAGAGCATGTAATAGGTACACTAGGTGGGGAAGCATGGCAAACATGTGTATCTAAATCATTTTTCAAGGAAATTTATTTCCTTTGAAACCAAATCCAATTCTTTTGAAATCGAAATAATTTTATTTTTCAAAGAGTTATTTTCTTTTACAACAAAATCAAGTTTTGAAGATAGAGTTTCATTTTTCTTCAAAACAATTTCACAATCATGTTTACTTTTCAAAATTTTATTTTCATTAAGGGCAAGTTCAAGTTGGGATCTCAATGAGTCATATTCATTTGAAATCTCAATCTTCTCTTGCAAAGCCAAATCAAGTTTTGAAATCAAATCCTTATTTTCTTTATTAAGTCTAAAACTTTTCTTTTTCAAAGCTTTATATTTTTCTAATAATTTTTCACAAACAATAGATAGTTCTTCATTTAAAGCATCGGCATCAACTAAATCATCGCCAGAAGAACTAGCACAATCATCTAGTTGAGTTTTCGAGTTTACTTCAAGGGAGTCATTCCCTTGGACCATATAGCAATGTTGTTCGGACTCTCCTCTACTAGATTCCTCCACAATATTTGGCGTTTGAGGCTTGGGAGAGATCAAGGTGTTCCACACTGAAAAGGCGGAATCACAATGAGAAACCATACACAAATATTCTTTATTTAGTGTGCTTCTAAGTGCCTCAAGGGCTTGTGCATTAGCCTCTATATGCTTGCTATTATCAAGATAGGATTTCTTGATAGCGGCAAGGAAACATGCAAATCTTGGGTTTTAGATACATACTCATCCTAAATTTCCACATGTCAATGTTGAAAACATCATACATGGGAGGGGTCAAGCAATCCATGAGTGTGTGTAAACAAATAGTGTGCAAATGCAAATACTAGATTAGCAAACCAAGATCTTACTCCTAGTGGTTAAACCTAATATCAGGAGCGTAGGCTTTGATACCAATTGAAATTACACCTAGAGGGGGGTGAATAGGTGTAAGGCTAATCTAATGCCAAATGATGCGGAATTAAAAACTAATTGCAACACACTTAGTGTAACCAAAGAATGTAGCCGAATTCCTGGTGAAGGGCTCTGGACTATCTCCTCTAAATTCCTCTAAATAAGAGTTGAGGTGCTATATGAAGCTCTCTTGGTTCAACACAAGTATAGCACACAATCAAGCCTAAGTATATAAGATATGAATGATATGATGTAATGCACAAAGTAAGAGAGAGAGTTAGAGAAAGTGGATCAAACGCAAACACAAAGATATGTTTCGAGGTTCGAGCACCCAGCTCTACGTCCCCGCCTTCACAAAGAAGGATTTTCACTAACTCGTCCACACAGAACTTTTCACACAGGGAACCTCCACTGAGGATTCGGGCAAATACAATTTGGAGTACACAACTCCCCTCTCAACCAAAACAACCTCTCACTAGAGGCAAGGCACAAAGCCAACACAATATCAACCTCACAAATGAGGGATAGGCACTTAGCCAAACAACAACAACAATCATCTCACACTTGATGGATTCCAACTCAATCTCTACCTCTCATTAGAGGGATACAAACACCACTTCCACAATCACCTCTCACTAGAGGGATATCACAATGAATGGAAGGATTACAACTTGGTGGTATCAACAACCACAAACTAATTTTCCCACAAAATAGATCCTAATAGATAGGGTGAGAAAAACAAAGAGTTTGAAAATTAAAATCACAAAGAAAATCTCTTAGGAAAACTTCTAAAATAGCTATAGAAATGAAGATCAAAAATAAATGCCAAAGACTTTTCTTTTTCCTGATTTTTCCAACCCCTTTTAAAAAAATAAGATCAATCTTTAAGCCCAAAGCTCTTTTAAAAACTAGTTGTTAAACACTTGTAAAGATTGAAAATTTTGCTCTAAAAATTCTTTTTAAAAATAGCTCAAGAATGGGGCATTTATAGCCCCAAAAACTTCTGCCCGTTGGCAGTCAAGAAAAGGCAGATTTGCCCTTCCGGTCGACCGGCCGGTCAACCGGCCAACGATCATTTTTATGACCGTTGTGCCTCCGGTCGACCGGGAACCAGAGAGCAACGGCTCCCTGGTCGGTCGACCGCCCGGTCGACCGGCGCTGGATATAAAGAGCAGAGCTCTCGCCGGTTGACCGGTCAGTCGACCGGGGCCTTTTCCAGAGAGCAGAACTCTCTGGACGGTCAACTGCCTGATCGGCAAAAGGCAAGCATAAGAATAAGTAAAAAGAGTGTGGGTTGATGTTACTGCTTTTGCGATTCTTCCGTAGTAGCAAGGTGGCTCTACGAGTCGTATCCACAAGGAGGGAGAGCGATTGAAGCTTGATGCGGCTTCTATGTTTAAGAAAAGAAAATGATCTTTGTTCCAAATAAAGAATTGGAAAATGAAAACAAGTTGTTTTAAGAATTGTTTGAGAATAATTTGGTGGTTTGTAAAAGTGGATCTTTCTTAATGGTAAAGGCGCATGGCTAACTTTCTACTAATTGCTCCCATTAATCCCTAACTTCTTGAAGATATAGCCTCACGATGGATCATAGGCAACCATAACCCTTATGCATTGGAACTATTCACGTGGAAATCAAATGAAAGTTCTTCCTATAACTTAGCTTAACACAACAAAAATCGGACATTCCCTTATCAAGATCCAATAGAAGGCGAGAATACGGGAAGACACGAGTGCACTAATGATATCGGCAAAGTTAAAAGGAAAGTCTCTAACTTACAACAACAAGCAAAGTACAAAACTATAGATCATCAAAAAACCATTTAAGTATGAAATATAAGAAGGTAAATACTTGAATGTAAGTTAAAGTTAGAACCCCCGTCTTAAGATATCATCGCTCTTGTTTGCACAAGGCTTAGTTGACACTATTGACTCATTCGGGTTTATCAATCAAGTTGTTAGAGATTAGTGGGTTAGTAGTTAGTTAGCCATACAATGAAAAAGTTAGTTAGCCATGATAGTTAAAGAAACAACCAAAGAAGTGAAGTAGAGGGGAAGGGAGTTACACTACAACAAGAAACAACAAAAGAAGAGAAGTAAAAAGCAAAAGGAGTTACACAACAACAAGGAAGTAAAAGCAAATGAAAACATAAGTAAATGGAAAGAAGAAAGAGAAGTAGTTACTTATATTAGCTTGTCACCTTCAAATACAACTTGTACACACTCTCTTTCTTTCAGTCTAATGGCTAAAACTAAAACTAGAAGAAGGAAACTAAAACAACTATAATTCCTAGCAACAAAACAACAAATACAACTCTATTCTCTGGATATCTCCAACTGAAGACCTCTGGGGGATATTTGTAGGCACCAGGGGAGATGGCATCAGGGGGGTGACTCATGCCCCAAAGCCCGGGTGCGCGCGCACCCGTATTGCCACGGAACCGTGGCCTAGGCCGCATTTTCGCAGCAATGTTAGGGAAGCGCGCGCCTGGCTTCCTGCTGGGTGCCGTCCCCTCTGTGCCCTATCAGGATCTTCTGCTGGTTTGCTGATATGATGTCCTGGACTGACAAAATTGCCTCCCTGAAGTCAATGGCTACTTGGTAGGCCTTTAATCACCCATTAAATGGTGATTAGGGTCTTCTTCTTTATTTGTACACCATGGACCTAGGATCAAGCAAGCAAAGCTTAATTAGCAGAATTTTATACCAAATAAATATGAGAATGTGATGAAAATTATGCAAAATTAGAGACTAATCACACCCGCACACTTATCTTTTTGCTCGTCCCGAGCAAAATAAAAATAAGAAAATTATTACACCACTTTCGCAGGTGTCGCGATTATACTGAGCATGTGCAACAAGTCTTTAAACATCTAGGTTTTCCCTAAAGGAGGAGTGTTTTCTCCTGAGGGTTTTCAGTGGATTGCACCCACAAAATCCAGTCAGTAAAGAAAAGTAGTTAGTTGTTAGCAAAAACTCTATCATGAAAAAGAATTTTCAATCATCTAAGTAAAAATGACCAAATGATGTGAGAATTAGGTTTAACCCTCATAAGTCCTCCTATACTTTAGCTTTCATAAAAGAAGAAACTATGGTTTTTCTTTAAATTTAGAAAGGATCTAGTACTTCTAACTCATTCTGTTATTTTGCTTTAGATAGATATGCATCATGTGTAAGTGTGATGTGCTTGGGATTTTTCAACTCAACTTTGAATATCATTTAATTTTATTAATATTTTTTTTATTATTCTTGGTTTCATTAGGCTTTCTACTTTATTTATGTAACACATATCAAACCGATGACTCCCAAACTAGATGATTTTAGGGCACCAGGTGAAAAAAACACCCCTCGGGTCAAATATGCTAGTAGAGTAGGCCACGAAAGCAAGATTTACTTATATATATTATATATTGAGTATTTTTTTTGGCGTGAGTAATCATGCTTCTTGAGGCACAATTATCCAGCGTTTTTTTTCAGAGTTGTTTCTCTAAATCCCAAGCATGTGTGTGTGGTTATGCATATTCTATTACGGCTAAATAAAAGGTAAGAGTTATTTTCCTTATCCCTTCTAACTTTTTAGTCAAACCAATCTTTCTTGTTTATTTAGTCAAAAATAAAGATTCATTAATAAGGTTCCTTAATTCCTACACTCTTTTGGTATTTTTATAAAGAGTATAAAATTCATTTTTCGTTCAGGATTTTTTTTTTTTTGAAAGAAGAATAAAAGTGTTAGCATCCCCCCACGTATCTAATGCATTGTCCTCAATGAATTTCATGTAAATGAAAACGCAATAAATAGGGTGAAGAAAAGAGGTTACCACCCTCGTAGACTCGGGCTGGCCAAGTGCGAAGAGATGAAAGAAATGTCAAACAAAAAAGATAGAGGGGTAAGCATATAAACAATAAGGATTTTTTTTAAGTTGCGGCGTGGATGGCTGTGGTTAGGTATATGATGGGATAAAAAGAGTCAGCACATTATCATCCTGTGATGTAGGCTCAGTGGTCAAAAAGGGCTTCAGTCTTTGCCCATTCACTTTGAATTCCGTGTTGGTCTTAGGATCTACAATAGTCACAGCAGCGTGTGGGAAAACGGTGCGTACAATAAACGGTCCAGACCAACGAGTCTTCAGCTTCCCCACGAAAATATGAAGCCTTGAGTTATACAGCAGGACCTTGTCTCCCAGGGCAAAGTTTTTCTGAGTTATGATTTGATCATGAAAAAGTTTTGTCCTGCTCTTGGTGATCCTAGCATTCTCATATGCTTCATTCCGTATCTCCTCTAATTCAGAAATCTGCAGTCTCCTTAGCTCACCGGCCTTGGTCAGATCAAAATTGTGTTGCTTAATGGCCCATAGGGCACGGTGTTCTAATTCGACTGGCAGATGACAGGCTTTCCCGAATACGATTCTGTAAGGGGACATCCCCAGGACTGTCTTAAAAGCAGTGCGGTAAGCCCACAACGCATCATTGAGTTTGACGGACCAATCCTTTTGGTTTTGTCTGACAGTCTTTTCCAGAATGAACTTGATCTGTCGATTGGTGACTTCGACCTACCCATTTGTCTGGGGATGATACAGAATAGACAACTTGTGAGTAATGGAATATTTCTGTAGTAGAGCTTCAAAAACTCGATTGCAGAAATGCGATCCATTATCACTAATTATCGCTTTAGGGGTGCTAAATCAGGAGAAGATATTTTCTTTGAGAAATTTGACAACCACTATGTTGTCATTGTTCTTGGTTGGCACAGCTTCTACAGATTTAGAGACATAATCTACAGCAACCAAAATGAACTGGTTGCCGAAGGAATTAGGGAATGGCCCCATGATGTCGATACCCCAAACATCAAAAATTTCAACTTCAAGGATCGGGTTCAGGGGCATCATGTCTCTTCTAGAAATTTTTCCGATCTTTTGACAGTTTGCACATGACTTGCAAAAATGGTATGAGTCTTTGAACAAAGTGAACCAGTAGAACTCACTTTGTAGAACCTTTTCTACAGTCTTGCGAGGACCAAAGTGTCCTCCGCATGCATGTTCATGGCGAAAGCTTAGCACATTCCTCTGTTCTTCGTCTGGTACGCATCATTTAATAATTTGTTCGGGACAATACTTAAAAACATACGGCTCTTCCCAGAAAAAGTACTGTACTTGAGCAAAGAAACGACACTGGTCCTGCTTTGTCCAATCAGCAGGGAATTGTCCAGTGGCCAGGAAGTTGACGATGTCCGCATACCAGGGTTCCTTAAAAATGGCTAGGATGTGCTCGTCTGGGAAATCCTCGTTGATCGGAGCTTGTATGATGGGTGCATTCGGAATTTGTCACAAATGATCAGCGACCACATTCTCTATACCTCATTTATCCAGAATTTCTAAGTCAAATTCTTGAAGCAAAAGGATCCACCAAATCAATCGGGTTTTTGCTTCCTTCTTGGTCATGAGGTACTTCAGTGCTGAGTGATTTGTGAAAATCACCGTCTTTGAGCCTAACAAATATGGCCGAAACTTTTCTAACGCAAAGACAACGGCCAAAAATTCCTTCTCGGTCGTTGTATAATTCTGTTGGGCGTCATTCAAGGTCCTACTCAAATAGTAAACCACGTGCTGTCTATTGTCGATATGCTGTCCTAGAACAGTGCCAATAGCAAAATCAGAGGCATCGTACATGATTTCAAATGGTTGGGTTCAGTTAGGAGCAGAAATAATAGGCACAGAAATAAGCTCTTGCTTCAGCTTCCCCCATGACTTAAAACACTCATCGTTAAAATCAAAGGGCACGTCCTTAGCGAGCAAGTTGGTTAAGGGCCTAGCGATTTTGCTAAAATCCTTAATGAACCGTCGGTAGAACCCAGCATACCCTAGAAAGTATCTAATATCCTTGATACTTTTGGGTGGTGGAAGCTTAGCAATCACTTCAACTTTAGCCTTATCCACTTCTATGCCTCTCCTCGAAATCTCATGACCCAAGACAATCCCTGTCTCACCATGAAGTGACATTTTTCCAGTTTAGAGTTAGATTCTTCTCCTTGCATCTATACAGAACTAACTCTAAGTAATGAAGACACCGATCAAATGAATCTCCATAGATGGAGAAGTCATCCATGAAAATCTCAAGAAAACGTTCCACCATGTCAGAGAACAAACTAAGCATGCACCGTTAGAATGTTGCGGGAGCATTGCACGATCCAAAAGGCATGCGTCGATAAGCAAAGGTTCCAAACGGGTAAGTGAACGTGGTCTTTTCCTGGTCTTCTGCAGCAATGGGGATTTGGTTATATCCCGAGTACCCATCTAGGAAGCAGTAGTACTTATGTCCAGCCAAACGCTCAAGCATTTGGTCGATGAAGGGTAGCGTGAAGTGGTCTTTACGGGTGGCTGCATTCAACTTTCTATAGTTGATACAGACATACACCTTGGTAGGCAGTTTTGTTTGTGCCAACTCTTTTTGCTCATTTTCAACCACTGTAAAGCCAGCTTTCTTCGGGACCGCATGAACAGGGCTAACCCATTGACTATCTGAAATGAGATAAATGATCCCATTATCTAATAGTTTCAGAATTTTTGCTTTAACTGCCTCTTGCATGAGTCCCTCCTAGGGTTGCTTCATCGGTCAAATGTATTCTATGTTTCATTATGGCTGGACTTATCCCTTTGATATCCTTTATTGTCCATCCAATGGCTTCCCTATGTCTCTTCAGAATAGACATCAAGCTGTCCTCTTGTTGCTGAGTCAGGTGGGATGCTATGATGACTAGCAGGGTTTCTCTTCCCGCCAGGTAGGCGTACTTGAGGTGTTCAGGTAAAGCTTTTAGCTCTAGGGAAGGTGTTGCTTCATTGGAGGCAATATCAAAACTTTCATTCCAATGATGAGGTACAGTTGGGCTGGACGCCCAATCTACTGCCGATTCGACGATCTGGTCAGGATTAAAATCCTGAGACTCCAGATCAAACTCTACCTCTATCTCTATCTCCATGCATTCCTCATGCTCACTAGTCAGATTTTCAATAAAATTGACCTCAAATATCTGATCATTGATATCCCTTGGTTATCTTCCAAGATTGAAGACATTGACTTCCTTCGTCATGTCTCCAAAGGTCAATCGCATGGACCCGTTCCTACAGTTGATTATGGCATTGGTTGTAGTAAGGAATGGGCGCCCTATGATGACTGGAGTTTGAGACCTAGGATTTGACACAGATTGGGTCTCAAACACAATGAAGTCAACAGGGTAGATGAAATCCCCGACCGGGATAAGGACATCTGTGATTTCTCCCTTCGGAATTTTCACAGATCGGTCAGCTAACTGAATGGTGACTCGGGTTGGGCTCAGCTCGCCCAACCCTAGTTGCTGGTAGACAGAGAGAGGTAGCAAGTTGATACTTGCTCTAGGTCAAGAAGTGCTCTGCTAATTTCTATCTATCCTATGGTGCAGGAAATTGTGGGACATCCGGGATCCTTGTATTTTACTGGAATGGGATCAGACAGAATTTCACTTATATTGGTTGCCAAGAACACTTTCTTGGGAACATTTGTCTTTCTCTTCTTCGTACACATATCCTTAAGAAATTTGGCATAAGCGGGGACTTGTTGGATAGCATCAAGAAGAGGCACATTCAATTTGACCTGGTTGAACATCTCTAGCATCTTCTCAATGTGCATATTCTTATTGTTGTTCCTAAGCCTATTGGGAAAGGCTGCTATAGGCTTATGAACTTGTTCAGCAGCGTTATCCTCGTTAGATGTTTGTGGAGCAGATTAGGAGGAACTAGCAGAGGTGGAGGCAACAGTAGGATCAATGTGGATTGAATTTTTCTATTGGTAGACCTGGTTGTCTACCTTCTTTCCAGATCGAAGTGTGTGAACAGTATTATACTGGTTGATCGAAGGATCCTGAATTTCAAAAGCTTGATTGGAGTTTTTAGGGTTAACTAGTGGCTGATTAGGCAAAGTATCTTTTGGTCTTTCACTTAGGGAGTTAGCTAACTGACTCATCTGCATTTCCAATCTCGATATAGCCTGTGTATGGTTGTTCAGTGTTTGTCCCTGATTTTGCATGAAAGCGGATTGGGACTTTATGAAAGCCTCTATGCTCTCCTCCAATTTACTGATTTTCTTTTCCATTGGTGAGCTTTGGGAGGAGGAAGATGGGGTTTGACTGGGAAAAGGTGGTGGAGGGGTAGGATGGTGAAAATTATTAGAGAAATTAGGCCTGGGAGGATTGTTCTGGGCTCAAGAGAAATTTGGGTGATTCCTCCAACTAGGTTTGTATGTTTGTGAGTAAGGATTATGCGGGGGCCGTGAGTAGGCCGCGTTCAGGTATTCCGGTGGCACTTGTTGGGTGTGGAAGACATGGCACTCTTCAAAGACATGGTTTGGTGCCTGGCAGTATGAACAACCCGGATTGTGAATTCGTGGTGGGTTGATTTAGTTGACATTGGCTGGCTCTTTTGTCTCTAGAGCCTCTATTCTCCTCATTAGGGTTGCAATCTTAGACTCGGCAGCTATGAATGATTCTAGAGATAGAAGCCCTCCTCTTGAAGCTATAGATTGTGAATTCCAAGGTTTTTCTGAGGCTGGCTCCCATGGCAGGGTTTTCTCAGCTAAATCCTCAAATAAATCCCAACCCTGATTCTTATCCTTCTGCAAGAACCTTCCCTGACACATTGTTTCTAACAGGGTCTTTGTCTGATAGTCTAGACCATCGTAGAGAATCTGGCACTGACACCATTTCTCCATGCCATGATGACGGCATTGAGCTAGGAGATCTTTGAATCGCTCAAAGTATCTTCAAAATGGTTCGCTCGGTTCTTACCTGAACTGCATGATATTCTTCCTAATGAGGGCAGTTTTGTGAATTGGATAAAATTTCTTCAAGAAGGCATTGACGAAATCATCCCATGTCGTGACTGAATCTGCTGCTAAGCTGTACAACCATTTCTTAGCTAGGTCCTTTAGGGAAAAAGGGACGAAACGTAACCTAACGGCATCGTCTCCTAGCTGGGGTATACGCATCATGAGGCACACTTCTTCAAATTCCCTAACAAAGAAGTATGCATCCTCTGATTCTAAACCATGAAACTTGGGAAGAGTGTTAATGAATTTGGCTTTAACTCGAAATTATTGCCGTTCGCTTCAGGAAGTTTTATACAATATGGTAATGAGGTTCTGATCGGGTAAAACCTATCCTGAAGTGAAGCCATCACTGGTTCTGGATGCAAGGGTAGAGAAGTGTTTCTGGTTAATCTGGAAGTTGCTGGATCTCTCATCCACTCTTGCATGCAGCACACCACAAATAACGTAAAAATAACAAATAATCGAAAAGAATGAAAAACAAATAAAGAAAGAAAAAAAACAAACAAAGCCTTAGTCTAAGGTACCTGGACCTAGACGATTCCTAATTGGTCGATTCTCTGGGGAGGTTGTTGAAGGAACTCGACTACAAGCTAATCGGCCAGGAAAGGGCAAAGCTCGGGGGAAGGTATCCAGGCGTTAGCCACGGGCCTAATTATGCCAAACCATGGAGCTTTCGAGGCTTTACCTCTCAATCCACTTTTCTTAGACACCGATTTTGTAGGAGTATAGTTCTTGCAATTTTCACCCTCGGTTAATCTCTTAATTAGTCCGAGATGTCCCTAGGGCCAATGATTGAGGCAAAACCTGCACACGAAATACGGAATTACAGAACTTAGAATGAAGATGTGCAAGTGCTCAATTCTTCCGCGATAGCAAGTGGCTATGCGGGTCGTGATCCACAAGGAGGGTTTTGCGATGGAAGCGTTTACGTTTCTTTATTGAAATCTTAATGAAGATAAAACGAAGATTCTTCTTTGGTTAAAGTTAAGAAAATGAAAAAGAGTTAACAGTTAAAGTTAAGAAGAAAGTGGTAGAATAGAAAGTGAGAAAAATCAAAAAAGAAAGCGACTATGTACAAATGATTATTTACAAAGAAATGGGAAAGAGAGATTTGGGAGATGATGTTGGTGATTTAATTTACAGAAATGAAAGAAAAGAAAGAAGAGGAAGAAATACTTACCTAGATTGATTGATGACTTACCTGAAAACCTTTGCATGTTCTACCTTTGTTTAGGAGGCGTTCAACGCATAGATCATAAGCCGAGCTCAGTCCCCGTTCGCATTATATCATCAAGTGTAGTACAAGCATGAAGTGATACGTCTTGAGGAGGAGAACGTCTTCATGAACTATCGTTGGCACTCACATAACATCGTTGTACTTGTGCTTTGGAATTCACTTGTAAGCTCAACAAAAACAAACGAGGTAAAGTAGAAGAGGAAGACGAAAATAAAAGAAAATGAAAGTAAAGAAGAACACAAAAAGATTACCTTTTATTGCTTGAAACGATGGAAGAAAGGAGGAGGGTATATCGGTGTCACTCTCAACATATGCCTCTCTCTCTCTCTTACTTACATGAATCATCATCTAACCTAGGCTTACATACACATTACATAAAAAGAAAAGAAAAACCTAAACTAAGAAATGGAAAACTAGTCTAAATCCTAACTCTGCATGGTCGTCCATTTTCAGTGCAAATACAGGCCTTTTATAGGCAAAAACCCTAACCATCAAGATCCCGGGGAGATCAGGGGAGCAAACGCTCCCCCTAACTCCCCAACAATGCCGCGAAAACGCGGCTTGGGCCGCGTTTCCGCGGCCAGGGTGTGGCCAGGTGGCCACACCCTGTTGGTGGGTCTCCCCGGCGTCTCGTTCTGTCTTTATCTGGGGTTGGATTTGCAGTTTGGCTCCGAGATTTTGAAGAAATGGCCGTTGATCTTTGCTTCAACCGATCGATTCTGAGAGGATTCTTCTCAACCGGTTTTCAACCTCTTGATTTTGCCCTGATTCAGTGAGTGCGAATTAATTCTGATTTAATTCAGAATTTTGGTGGGCTTTGGGCTCATTTCTCTTCATCTCCTTAAAGATTGGGCCTGCAAATAAATCAAACAATTAATTAGGACAATGCAAAGTTTTATTCCAGAATAAGTATGGACATATGATATTAAATATGCAACATTAGCGACCAATCAGCCAACGTCTATCAGTTTTTAGTTAAGGCTTGGGATGGTGTGAGTGCACTTGGAGATGATTTTTGGGCTTAGGAAGGGTGATGAAATCCCTACCTTATCTTGTTTATTTGGGTTTTGCCCTTAAAGTCAATTGTGCAAGTGTATAGTTTATTCACAATAAGGTAACACTCAAAGCGGTAAATCACTCCAAAGTGTTGGTCCTATTCTATATGAATGCACACGTACCTTTTCTCCAGCACTCTTCAACAGAAATTGAAATGGATTGAAATAGACACGTGCCCTAAATGCAAGAGTCTAGTCTAAATTTTAATTAAGCAACAAATAGATTTCTGTTAAGTTTATTATGCATGCATAAGGTGAAGCATCCAAGGAAACTAAAAAATTTGGAAAGCAATTTTTAGCGGCTTTCAGCAACCCTGCAGAAGAGTTCGTTAGTACTTCAATCGGAGAAACTCGTTTTTACACGAATTTTCCGAGGGCAAATAAATCCTCGTGCAACGTCTTTGGCTACCACTTTTGCTCCCCGTGAAAGTAAGCTCCTTGGTACTTCTCCTACACACAACAACAAAGAAAAATCTTTAGTATTGAACAATAAAGCCGTTCCCTCCCCAGCAACGGCGCCAAAATTTGATCGGCAAAAAACAAGCACAAGAATAAGTAAAAAGTGTGGGTTGATGTTACTGCTTTTGCGATTCTTTCATAGTAGCAAGGACGCTCTACGAGTCGTATCCACAAGGAGGGAGAGCGATTGAAGCTTGATGCGGCTTCTATGTTCAGAAAAGAGAATGTTCTTTGTTCCAAATAAAGAATTGGAAAATGAAAACATGTTGTTTTAAGAATTGTTTGAGAATAATTTGGTGGTTTGTAAAAGTGGATCTTTCTTAATGGTAAAGGCGCATGGCTAACTTTCTACTAATTGCTCCCACTAATCCCTAACTTCTTGAAGATATAGCCTCACGATGGATCATAGGCAAGCATAATCCATATGCATTGGAACTATTCACGTGGAAATCAAATGAAAGTTCTTCCTATAACTTAGCTTAACACAGCAAAAACTCGAACATTCCCTTATCAAGATCCAATAGAAGGCGAGAATACGGAAGACATGAGTGCACTAATGGTATCGGCAAAGTTAAAAGGAAAGTCTCTAACTTACAACAACAAGCAAAGTACAAAACCCATAGATCATCAAAATATCATTTAAGTAGGAAATATAAGAAGGTAAATACTAGAATGTAAGTTAGAGTTAGAACCCTCGTCTTAAGATATCATAGCTCTTGTTTGCACAAGGCTTAGTTGACACTATTGACTCATTCGGGTTTATCAATCAAGTTGTTAGAGATTAGTGGGTTTGTAGTTAGTTAGTCATGCAATGAAAAAGTTAGTTAGCCATGATAGTAAAAGAAACAACCAAGAAAAGAAGTAGAGAGGAAGGGAGTTACACTACAACAAGAAACAACAAAAGAAGAGAAGTAAAAAAGCAAAAGGAGTTACACAACAACAAGGAAGTAAAAACAAATTAAAACACAAGTAAATGGAAAGAAGAAAGAGAAGTAGTTACTTGTATTAGCTTGTCACCTTCAAATACAACTTGTACACACTCTCTCTCTTTCACTTTAATGGCTAAAACTAAAACTAGAAGAAGAAAACTAAAACAACTATAATTCCTAGCAACAAAACAACAAATACAACTCTATTCTCTGGATATCTCCAACTGAAGACCTCTGAGGGGTATTTATAGGCACCAGGGGAGATGGCATTAGGGGGGTGACTCATGCCCCAAAGCCCGGGCGCGCGCGCGCGCCTTTATTGCCGTGGAACCGCGGCCCAGGCCGCGTTTCCGTGGTAATGCTAGGGATGCACGCGCCTGGCTTCCTGCTGGGTGTCGTCCCCTCTGTTGCCTGTCAGGATGTTCTGCTGGTTTGCTGATATGATGCCCTGGACTGACAAAATCGCCTCCCTAAAGTCAATGGCTACTTGGTAGGCCTTTAATCACCCATTAAATGGTGATTAGGGTCTTCTTCTTCATTTGCACACCATGGACCAAGGATCAAGCAAGTAAGCTTAATAAGCAGAATTTTTTACCAAATAAATATGAGAATGTGATAAAAATTATACAAAATTAGAGACTAATCACTGTCCGGTCGACCGGCCTCCAGCCCAAGGCTGCGTGCACGCCTATGCACGTCGGTCGACCGGACCGGTCGACCGACTCTGCTACGGTCGACCGGTCCGATCGACCGGCAGAAGGCCAGGTCAGATTTTTAAGGATTAAAAACTTTGGTATTTTGACTTCCATAAAATCTCATAAAATCACATAAATTTCACAAAAATAAGTTCTTATTATATCTTTGAAATATAAATATGTGTGACAAAAATTCAACACATATTACAAACAATTTGAACCATTTTTGTGTCTATGAAATTTTGCCTTAAACCAAAATCCGTATTTTCTAAAACTTGAATTCTTGAAATGAAAAATCGTTTTCTTGAAAACTCATACAAATACAGAAACAAGATATTGAAATAACTTTTAAACATATTGTATATGGATAGAATCCAATATACACAAAGGATGGCATATCTATGTTTTTGACATTAAAAGCAAAAATAAGTTTTGTTTAATACAAAATTCCAAACTCATGAAATAGACTATTAAAATAAGTTTTTCTAAATAGATGAAGCATATATGTATATAGATCAAATCTAATATACATTAAACGATGTAAACTTGTTTTGATTCTATCTATCCATGAAAACCAAGCTCGGTTAAACGAAAAACTAAAACATAAAACTTGTGTATGTATTGTGAACTTGAGCATATCAACATTATCTAATCTTTACAATGATCTCGACACAATCTTAAACTAAACAAACCGAGGTCTTCTTGTAGAACGCCATCTCCAAGTCGACTCGATCCAAACGCGATCCAACGAGCTTAACTCTAACCGAGTGCTAGATGCGATCTTGATGCGCGAGCTCTTGAATCACCATGTGAAAGCTCCAAAAATACTTTTGTTGAAGCGAATCACCTACTAATAAATTGATCAAATATCTGGAACTAAATATCACAAGAATATTAGTAACTATAACTACATGAGTTAATCATCATCAAAACTGGAGTGAATGGCCTCTTGGCCAACAGATAGGGGAAGTAAGCGCTCCCCCAACCAATTCAACAAAGCCGCAAAAACGTGGCTTTGGCTGCGTTTTCGCGGCCTGGGTGAGGCCAGGTTGCCACACCCAGGGGTGCTGCTCCCTGGTTTCTATATATGCTTTTATCTCTTACTGGGTTTGCAGTTTTAGGTCCTGGATTTGATGAAACCTCCTTTGATCTTCGGCTTTAATCAATTAATTTGTGAAGATCTTATTTTAACTACTTGTTTAATTGATTTTATCTTCTCTGATTTGACCTGATTTTCCCTAATCATTGATTTGAATTTATTCAGAATTAAATCAGAATTTTGATAGGATTTTAGGCTCGTTTTTCTTCCCTCTTCTTTAGTAATGGGCCTGCATATTATAAAGAAGAATATAAGACTAAATATATAATTTATTAGACAATAATTATGGGAATGTGACATTTATGTAATATACGTGACCAATCACACCCCCACACTTATCTTTTTGCTTGTCCTCGAGCAAAACATCAAAAACTAGTCCTAAGAAATTATTGGACCACTTTCGCAGGTCTCTCGATTGTACTAAACATGTGCAATAAGCCGTTAAACCTCTAGGTTACCCCTAGAGGATGAGTTTTATCTCGTGAGAGTTTTCAGTATATTGCACCCACAAAATCTATAAAAAAAGAGAAAAGTGTTAGTATTTTCAAAAAGTACTTTGAAAAGAAAGAGAATATTTGAAGTATTATTGTAAGAGTTCAAGTAATTTATAAGTTATAGGAAAATCAAACTTTTCATTCCTAAAGTTAGTCTCTATTTAAAAACATGTCATCAATCAAAGTAAGGAGTCAAATTTGTATTTCTCATCTAGTCTATTACTTTACCCTAAGCCATATGCACCTTCGTGACCGTAAAATTTTGACTAAGGGTTCTTTAATTTTAACTTTTATGCTTTATTTATTTTTATTTTTGGTGGTATTATTCCTTAATTTCATTAGACTTTCTAATCTGCCCATGTAACGAGCCTTTAGTCAGTGATAATCAAACCGGACAGGGTACTAGGTGAGAAAACACCCCTAAGGACTTAAGCACTTGAGCAAACAAGGCCACAAAACTATGGATTTTTATTTATAAAATGTACCCCTTTTAGGTGTGAATACTTATCCTTCATGAGGCACAAATACCCAGCTTAATCAGAGGATATATATATAATATATATATATATATATTCTTTTCTTTTATATATATATAAGGCATAAGAATCTTGTTTTTTAATCCTAAGTGTGTAAGTGTATAAAGTGTGCATATTTGATCATGGTAAAGATCAAGACTAAATTACTTTTCTAAAATTTTTCTCCTAACCCTAGAAATCAAATAAGTCATCTTATTTTGACCAAGTATAAAAAATCCTAATAATGATTCTCCTATTACTTAAAACTGACTTAATTTCTTACAAAAAATACAATTCTTTTTTTCAAAAAGTTTTTTTAAATTTTTTAGCCAATTTTTTAAACAATGTTAATATGTTAGAACCCTCCCCCACACCTATCTCATGCATTGTCTCCAATGTATGAAAGAAATGTAAATATGCATGAAATGGAATATAAAAGAGGTAAAGTTACCGATACATTAGGTCGAAAAGACCCAAAGCCGTTTCATTTACCGGCACCGATTTCAAGAAAAGTTTAAGACATTGACCATTTACCTTAAAGTCATTTCCATTCTTGGTGTCACTGATCTCTATAGCACTTGTGAAAATACAGATTTTACAACAAATGTCCTAGTCTATCTTTAATTTAGCTTTCCTGAAAAAAGATGAAACCTAGAATTATAGAGTAAGACTTTTTGTCCAGGGACAAGTGTTTTCCATATGATGTGTTTATTATGAAAAATCTTAACTCTATCTTTTGTGATCTTAGGATTTTGATAGGCCTCATTTCTCAACTCCTCTAACTAGGAAATTTATAATTTTTGAAGGTCACCGGCCTTATTTAATCGAAATTAACTGCTTGAAGGCCTGATGCTCTAACTTAACGGGTAGGTGGCAAGCCTTCCCAAAGACTAACCTATAAGGATACATCCCTAGAATTATCTTGAAAGCGGTCCTGTAGGCCCATAGGGCATCTACAAGTTTGGTGGACCAATCTTTCCAGTTTTGGTTCACAGTCTTCTCCAAAATAAGCTTGATTTGTCTATTGGAGACCTCAACCTACCTACTGGTTTGAGGATGATAAGGTGTGGACAACTTGTGAGTTATGACATACTTTTGCATAAGAGCTTCAAAGGATCTATTGTAAAAGTGAGTACCATTATCACTGATGATAGCACGAGGGTTCCGAAGCGTGAGAAAATGTTCTCTTTCTAAAATTTTATGACAACTTTGTTATCATTAGTTTTACATGGAATGGATTCTACCCACTTGGACACATAGTCCACAGCAACTAATATATATTTGTTTTCAAATGAATTAGGAATGGACCCATAAAGTCGATGTCCCAAACATCAAAGAGTTCTATTTCTAGAATTAGATTGAGGGGCATCATATCTCGTTTCGAGATCCTTTCTACCATTTGGCATCTAGGGCATGTCTTGCAAAATTCATAAGATCTTTGAACAAAGTAGGCCAATAGAACCCACATTGCAGCATTTTTTTAGCAGTCTTGCGGGGATCAAAGTGTCCACTACATGCAAGTTCGTGACAGAAGGATAAAACACTCTTAATTTCTTCATTGGAATGCATCTCCTAATAATTTGGTCAGAACAGTACTTAAAAAGATACGGTTCCTCCCAAAAGAAATACCATACTTGAGATAAGAATTGGTATATATCGTTTTTAGACCAATGAGAGGGAGTTTGGTTTGTAACTAAGTAATTCACTATATCAGCAAACCACGATTCCCTAAAAACAGCTAAGAGTTTTTCATTAGGAAAGTCATCATTTATGAGCAATTCGTTGCATGGAGAGTTAGGGATACGCAAGAGATCGTCAGCAACGATATTTTCTATGCTTTTCTTATCTCGAATCTCGAGATCGAATTCTCGAAGAAGGAGGATCCAACGAATGAGTCAGGCCCTGGCATCCTTCTTCATCATGAGATACCATAGCGTAGAATGATCGATGAAAATTGTAGTTTTGGAACTTAGTAGGTATGGACGAAATTTCTCTAAAGCAAACACTACTGCCAAGAACTCCTTCTTAGTTCTAGTATAGTTCATTTAAGCATCGTTGAGAGTCCAACTAGAGTAGTAAATCCCATGCTGCTTGTTATCAATGCGCTGTCCTAGGACAGCGCCTATAGCAAATTCAGAAGCGTCGCACACGATTGATTAGTCTCTAAACTGCATATTTTGTACCACATCTTCACATTTATTTAATATTTAATTCTGCTAACAATACCTTTCTTATGTGTTTTTAGGTCCATGGCATGAAATGAAGAAGAAGACCCAAAATCACAATTCAATTGGTGATTAAAAGCCTACAAATATAGTCATTGATTTTGGAGAGCTGATTCGTCAAAATCAGGGGCCCAAAACTAGAAACCGGGCATCCAGCTAATAGGGGACCGACGCGATAGCGCGTAGCAGGCGATGCTGCGTGCGCCACGCCGGCATTTTGGGCTGGGCCAGAGGCTGTCCCCTTAGCCTCCTTTCTTCTGGTGCCTATAAATACCCCCTGGGGTTCTCTTCAGGGAGATATCCAAAGAGTAGTATAGTTTTCTTTCCATATTGTAGTTTAGGGTAGTTTAAGTTAGTTCTTCTTCTTCCTCTTTGCATTTTTCATTTTTTGTAGATCTTGTAATAGGAGAGAGAGTAGTACATGGGTGGAAATCAAGAGTGCTTGTAATAGAAGGTGACAAGTTATGGAAGGTTCTCCCTTTACCTCTCTTTGTTTTCTTCTCTCTAACTTCTTTTACATATTTAGCTAATTTTCTCTCATGGCAACTAACTACTAACCAATAACTTGCTAACTTCTTACTTGAAAATCCACATAAATCTAATAGCCTCTACTTGGCCTTGCTCTTGCAAGAGCCATTTATTGCTCATGATGATGGATCTAATTTAACATCCTAACTCTCTAACAAGCTAACATTATTTTACTCCATGCTTACTCTTGTTTAGTTTTGATGGTTTAGGTGTAGCTTGCACTTGTTATGTTGAGTTTTGATGTGAAAGTTATCATATGGATTATGCTTTGAAACACTCTTGAACCAAGAACTAGTAATGGTCAATGATACATGTGAGGCAATTATCACTAAGAGGTTAGAATGGTTAGTAGAGCAATTAGTAGTTAGTAGCCATGAGTTTTTTTTCTTAGTTTTAGTAATACTATCGAAAATCACAAATATATTCTTTTATATGTTTCCCACTTTTTTGTGTTTTACCATACTTCTCTTTTCATTCTTCATTTTCTTTTCTTTTCATTCTTTCAGACATTGAAGAACCATTAACACACACGTGAATCAACCGGTAAAGCTTCTATCGCTTCCCGTCCCTGTGGATTTGACATGTTTAGCCTCTATGCTATAATGGAAGTATCGAGGTAGCCAAAGCACACACACTTTAAATCTTAATTTCAAAAATACACTTTTTGTGCGCGATTTTCCCCCGATCAAATTTTGGCGCTGTTGCCGGTGATGGAAACGGTTTGATTTCACATTTTTGTTAACTTTTCTTCATTATTTTTTGGGTGCAGGTCAAATTTTTAGCATTGCAGAAGTTCACACTTCCTTTTGTGTGGTTTGATAAATTCTTGTATATTATTATATTCTGCTGCTATTTTTTGTTTATATTACCTGTGCACTGTAATAATTTTAAGAACTAAAATACAGAAATTAAATGCTTTAAAACGGTTTAGACATTTGCATTTAGGCACGTGTCAATTTTCATTCCAATATACTGTATTTTATTCTTGTATTATTGTGATCTTGACGAAGGTGTACATATTGATTTGTATATAGTTGGACAAACACGTGGGTGATTTACTCGGTTTGTATGTTTATTCATATCTATATTGCACACTTGCACGAATTGAACTTAAGGAAAAAACCAATTATAACATAAGGTGGGAAAGTTATTATCCTCCCTTAGCCCAAAAATAACCTCCCCACTCACACAATCCAAGCCTTAATAAAAATTGCTAGACGTTGGCCGCTAGAGACATCTCAGACTCATTTAAGAGATTGACCTAAGGGAAAAGTTGTTAAAAGTTGACTCTTATCAAATCGGTGCCTAAGGTTAGGGATTGAGAGGCGAAACCTCAAAAAATAGTGGTTTGGTATAATTAGGACCGTTACTCTGGCACGGATACCTCCCACTGATCTTGCCCCTACCTGGCCAATTAACTCGTGGTTAAATTCTGACAATATACCCACCGTGGACAGTCTAACCAGTTAGGAGTCGTCAGGCCTAAGTCACCCTAGTATAGGCTTGTTTTATTTTTATTTTTCTTTATTTGTTTGTTTGTTTGTTTGTTTTGTTTTCTTTTTTGTAAATTGTGATATGGATTTCAACAACAACAATTTTTTGATCATAATATGAATCCATATTTCACCCCGACCTCATTTGACTCGGATAACTCTGACTCGGTTAGGTACAACATGAACCAACCATATATGCCGGATTGGGATTATCTGACTCAATATGACCCATATCCCCAATCCTATGACTATAATTTTCAAACTAATTTCCACTCTTCACAGAGTTAATGGGGATTCACCTCCCCTGAGTCAAACTGTCAACAACATTGTCCACAATTTCTACAATATTCATTCCCCGATTCTGCTTCATATCCTCCTTTCCCTAAACCACCAATTGAAGAAATCATCATTGCAAAGGACTTTAAAAGAAGCGATAGAGGCCCAAAAATAATTTGAAAACATGATGGCCTCATCATGTCCACAAAATTTTCAAAATTCATATAGTTCTTTTCCAGAACCAATCAAAGAAAAATCATTGTGGGAAAAAATTATAAAATTCATGCAAGAGACCGAGCGAATAATACAAAATATGAATAAGTTCCCTTGTCCATCAGATGTTCATAAGACTCAAGAATCATATCATTTTAGAAATCCAGCTTCAATTTCATCATACCAACCTGAACTTGACCAACATCAAATTCTTGATAGTTTGACAAGTTATCCAATTCCTGAAATTGAATTTCAAGATGAATGTAAACCTGAGCTTCAATTTAGCGATTCGAGTCTAATCCTTGAATCAATATCGACTCCTATAGTGTTACCTAAACTAAGTAACGTTCTTGAGTCAGTTTTGATTCCCATAATTCTTGAACTTGAATCGATCATTTCATCCATTCACATTCTTTCCGGGCACAAAAATCAAGATTCAATTTCATTACATCCATTTGAACTTGCCCAAAATTTTGAAAACCACCTAAACATTTTGACAAGTTATCCTATTCCTGAAATTGAATTTGAGCTTGAAAGTGATCCTGAATCTCAAGTTGGTAATTCCATTTCACTTTTTGATTCAATAATGGCTCTGGTATCTTTACTAGATTTTTTCTCTATTCCAAAGTCAACATTGAATCATGTACGTGTACACCATGAAATTTAATCACCAATATCTTATGATCACACTTCATTGATGGGGAAAGTGTGTGAACATCAATTCTTTAGTTTGGACCCCATTTTTGAACCAATTTCGACTCCCCCTTTTGAATCTCGACTTGATCTGAGTCAGTATCGATTTTTGTTCCTGCTCTATTTGAGCCCAAATCAATCATTTTTCAAAATCACACTTCATAGTTGGACAAGGATGTTGGAGAAAATGACTCAGTAATTATTTTTGAAAATTAGAAATTAGATGGGGATAATTTTTAAATAAGACCGATCACTCAATCTTTCTTTTACTGGGTCGTATTAGAGAGGTCACTGGTGGGTTTCTGCATGATCCACGATATCTTGATAGGGTAGCAACGTTTGGCCCAGTTAGACCACCACCGGAGTCATCACCATGAGGTAATTTTTCTTCCTCTCCATTTGTTTCATGTATATACACATTCACGATGCATTGAGGACAATGCATGAGATAAGTGCGGGGGAGGGTTTACTAACGTAGGCTGTTTTACATTTTCTTCTATTTAGAAACATTTTTCAATTTTTTTGTATAAAAACTCTTTTCTTTTCTTTTTACAAAACATTTTAAAATATGAAAATTAGTTTTGATTTATTTTTAAGAAAATTAAGATTATCTTAGGAATTAAGAAGACCTAAAATTATGAAATTTTAAACTGAGTCAAAATAATAGATCTTGTTTAAATTTTAGGATAAGAAACTATGATTAGAAAGATAATTTGATCTTAAATTTTTTGCCTTAGATTTATGTACTTAACACTTACACAATTTTTTTGGGATTGAAACAAAGACTTATAATGCCATAATATATGTGTGTGTGTGTGTGTAAATGATGATAATAAAAATCACTTATTGAAGCTGGGTAATTATGCCTCAGGAAGCATGATTATTCATGCCTAAAAAGATGGACAAAATCAAAATAATCCCCTTTAGTTTTGTGGCCTTATTTACTCGAGTCCTTAAGCCCGAGGGATGTTTTCTCATCTGATGCCCTAAGATTATCTGGTTTGAGAGTACCGGCTAAAGGCTCACTACCCGGTAAATAAGAAAGCCTAAGAAAATTAAGGAAGAAAAAACAAATAATAAATATACACAAATCAAATGGCATGAATGTTTGAGTCGATATCCTAAAAATCTTCACAGTTCACAAAGTACATATTTTTCAAAGAGTTTTATGAAAGATCAAAGAATCAATATAATTTTAAATTCTTACATTTAATTTATAACAAGATTTTATATTTTGACTTAATTTAAGAAAGAATAATTTTTGGTTAACCTATGACCTTGGATCACTTATATTTTCGTAAAAATTTTTTAAAACTTTTCTCTATTTCAAAATGCGTTTTCAAAATACTAACATTTGATTTCTTTTGTTATGTGGTGTAATTCGCTGAAAACCCTCAGGAGATAAAACTCCTCCTCTAGGGGAAACTTAGAGGTTTAACGGCTTGTTGCATATGCTCAGTGTAATTACATCACCTGTGAAAATAGTGTAATATTTTTCTTAGTTTTTGTTTTGCTCGGGACGATCAAAAGATAAGTGTGGGGGTGTGATTAGTCTCTAAAACTGCATATTTTATACTACATCTTCATATTTATTTAATATTAAATTCTGCTAATAATATCTCTCTTGTGTGTTTCTAGATCCATGGCATGAAATAAAGAAGAAGACCCAAAATCGCCATTTAATTGGTGATTAAAAGCCTACAAATATAGTCATTGACTTTGGAGAGCTGATTCGTCAAAACCAGGAGCCCAAATAAGAAACTGGGACATCCAGCTGACAGGGGACCGATACGACAGCGCGCAGCAGGCGGCGTTGCGCGCGCCGTGCAAGTACAGCCGCAGAAACGCTCCAGCATTTTGGGCCAGAGGTTGTCCCTCTGGCCTCATTTCTCCTGGTGCGTATAAATACCCCTAGGGTTCTTCTTTAGGGAGATATCCAGAGAGTAGTGTAGTTTTCTTTTCATGTTGTATTTTAGGATAATTTAGGTTAGTTCTTCTTCTTCCTCTTTGTATTTTCTATTTTTTGTAGATCTTGTAATAGGAGAGAGAGTAGTATATGGGTGAAAAGCAAGGTGCTTGTAATAGAAGGTGAAAAGTTATGAAAGATTCTCGCTTTACCACTCTTTGTTTTCTTCTCTCTAACTCCTTTTAAATGTTTAACTAATTTTCTCTCATGGTAACTAACTACTAACTTGCTAACTTCTTACTTGATAATCCACATGAATCAAATAGTCTCTACTTGGCCTTTCTCTTGCAAGAGCCATTTATGGCTCATGATGATGGATCTAACACTTTAACATCCTAACTTTCTAACAAGCTAACATTACTTTACTCCATGCTTACTCTTGTTTAGTTTTGATGGTTTAAGTGTAGCTTGCACTTGTTATGTTGAGTTTTGATGTGAAAGTTATCATATGGATTATGCTTTGAAACGCTCTTGAACCAAGAACTAGTGATGGCTAGTGATACATGTGAAGTAACTATCACTAAGAGGTTAACATGGTTAGTGGAGCCATTAGTAGTTAGTAGCCATGAGTTTTCTTTCTTTATTTTAGAAATACTATCAAAACTACAAATATATTCTTTTTTATATTTTTCACTTCTTTGTATTTCACCGTACTTCTCTTTTCATTCTTCATTTTCTTTTCTTTTCTTTTCATTCTTTCAAACATTGAAGAACTATTAACACAGACATGAATCAACCCGTAAAGTTTCTATCGCTTCCCGTCCTTGTGGATTCGACCCGTTTAGCCTCTATGCTATAACGAAAGTATCAAGGAAGCCAAAGCACACACAATTTAAATCTTGATTTCAAAATTTACACTTTTTGTGCGCAATTTTTCCCCAATTAATGATTTCGAATGGCTTAGACCAATCTGGTGCAGATATGATTGGTGCAGAAATAAGCTCTTTCTTAAGCTTCTCCTAAGAATTTATACATTCATCATCAAAAGTGAAGGACACATCCTTAACTAATAGATTAGTCAAGGGTCTAGCAATCTTCCTAAAATCCTTGATAAATCTTCGGTAGAAACTGGCGCGTCCTAAGAAGGATCGAATATCCTTCACGCATTTGGGTATGGGGGGCTTAGCAATAATCTCAATCTTGGCTCTATCTACTTTGATTTCTTTCTTAGAGATTTCATGACTCAAGACAATTCCATGTCTTACTATGAAGTGGCATTTCTCCCAGTTCAGTGTCAGATTTTTCTCAGTACAATGTTGGAGGACAAGCTCTAAATGGTGAAGACATTGAGTGAATGAATCTCCGTAGATGAAGAAATCATCTATAAAGATTTTCAAGAATCGTTCTACCATATCAGAGAAAAGACTCAACATGCAACATTGAAATGTTGCTGGGGCATTGCACAAGCCGAAAGGCATTCAACGATAAGCAAATGTCCCAAATGGACATGTGAAAGTTGTCTTTTCTTGGTCCTCAGGAGCAATGAGAATCTGATTATACCCCAAGTAATCGTCTAAAAATAGTAATACTCGTGGCCAACCAAACGTTCAAGCATTTGATCAATGAAGGGAAGCGGGAAATGGTCCTTATGAGTTGCTGCATTAAGCTTCCTATAGTCAATGCAAAATTGAATTTTCGTGGGAAGTCGAGATTGGACCAACTCTTTGTTCTCATTTTTCACCGCGGTGAAACTGGAGTTCTTTGAAACTGCGTGGGCAGGACTGACCCATTGGCTATCAGAAATGGGATAGATTATCCCGTTGTCTAAGAGTTTCACAATTTCAGCATGAACAACCTCTTGCATTATAGGGTTTAACCTACTCTGCGGGTCTTTTTTTGGTGTCGCTTCTTCATTGAGGTGAATGCGATATTGAACTATGGTTGGACTCAATCCCTTTATGTCGGTTATACTCCAACCAATGGCTTCCCTATATTTTCTAAGAATTGCTTTAAGATTCTCTTCTTGCCCATCATTTAAATGGGAGGTAATAATGACAGGAAATGTATCTTGTTCGCCTAAATAGACGTACTTGAGATGCGTAGATAAGGCTTTCAATTCTAAGAAAGGGGAAGGCTCACTGGAAGGATGAGTCAAATTTATTGGCTCCACATTTGGGAAATAGGGTTCGAGGCCCAATTCATAGCAGACTCAACAACCTGATCAAGGTTAAAGTCGTTAGACTCTAACTCAGAGTCACAATCAGTTTCTAGTTCCAATTCTTTTCTATGTTCACTTGTCAAGTTCTCAATGAGGTTGACTTTAATGTTTGATCCTCAACATCACGGGTTGCTTTCCCAGGTTAAAGACATTGACTTCTCTAGTCATGTCCCCAAAGGTTAACCTCGTGGACCCATTCCTATAAATGATAATAGCATTTGCAGTAGTAAAGAGTGGGCGCCTTAGGATAACAGGAGTTTGAGCCCTAGGATTGGGCACAGGTTGTGTCTCAAGAACTATGAAATCAACGGGGTAGATAAACTCTCCGACCAGGATAAGGACATCATTAATTTTCCTTTGGGAACTTTCACTGAACGGTCCGTCGGTTGGATTGTAACTTGAGTTGGACTAAGATCGCCCAACTCGAGTTGTTGATAAACTGAGAAGGAAAGCAAGTTGATACTTGCCCCCAAGTCAAGAAGTGCACGACTAATCTCGGCTTGTCCTATAGTGCAAGCAATGGTAGGACAACCTGGATCCTTGTACTTGAGAGGGATCAAACCCGACAGTAGCTCACTAATATTAGTGGCTAAGAAGACTTTCTTGAGAACATTAGCCTTTCTCTTCTTGGTGTACATATCCTTAAAATTTTTTTGCATAGGATGGGACTTGTTGAATGGCATCAAGAAGTGGCACATTTATCTTCACTTGATTGATGATCTCAATTATCTTATCCATGTGTGGATTCTGCTTATTATTTTTCAGCCTATTAGGAAATGGTACTATAAGCTTGTGCACCTGACTGGTTGGCTTATCCGTTTCAGATTCATCAGATTTGGAAGGATTGGGACTAGATGAGGTGGATACTTGTGTGTGGTTGTGCTGAATGGAATTTGATGGTATTGACACTTGATTATTAACTTTCTTTCCTGACCTCAATGTGTGAATAATATTACATTGATTCAATGATTGACCCTCAGCCAAATGAGCTTGTTGAGAATTTATAGAATTCATTACTGGTTAACTGAGCAAGGCACCCTTTTGCTTCTCATTCTATGAATTGACTAATTGGCTTATTTGAACCTCTATCATCTGTATTGTTTGCATGAGGGAATCTTGGTTCTTCATGTACCTTTTCATGTTTCTCTAAAAATCAGTCATTCTTCTTTTAAGTTGAGAATTCTGAAAGGAAGATTGTGGAGCTTGGTTGAAAAAGTTTTGATGATAATTTGAAATTTTGTTGGAATAATTGTGATGGTAATTTGAAAAGTTGGGTTGATGATTGGCAGAATTATTCGAACGATGTAAGTGGTTTGAATGATTTGACTGTGAGTGGTCATTATTGTTTTGGATCCATGAGAAATTCGAGTGATTTCTCCAACCACGATTGTACGTTTGTGCATAAGGATTATTGTTGGGCCTTGAAAAGTCGCATTCATCTGTCCTGAAAATTGTTGTTGAGCTTGAAACACATGACACTCTTCAAACACATGATTCATGGCTTAACAGTAAGTATAACCCGGTGTTAGAAATTGGTTTGGGCTGACTTGATTGACTGGACTTGGCTCCTTAGTTTCTAAAACTTTCAGTGTTCTCGCTAGGTTTGCTATTCTAGCCTGGCAGTTATGGATGATTCAATTGAATGGAGACATCCTTTCGAAGAGATGGAGTTTGAATTCCTAGAGTTTTCATTAGTTGGTTCCCATTGGATGGTCTTTTTAACTAGATTCCCATATAAATCCTATCCTCCATTCTCATCCTTTTGCAAGAAACCCCTTGGCACATAGTTTTCTAAGAGGGTCTTGATTGAGTAGTCTAAACCATCATAAAGAATTTGATATTGTCTCTATTTCTCTATTTCTCTATTTCATGATGAGGACATTGGATAAGGAGGTATTTGAAGCGTTCAAAATACCTCCAAAATGGTTCACTAGGTTCTTTCTTGAACTGTATGATGTTCTTCCTAATGAGAGTGGTCTTATGAATTGGATAGATTTTTCTCAAGAAGACCTTGATGAAACCATTTCATGATGTGATAGAACCGGCCGCTTGGCTAAGTTCTTAAGAGAAAATGAGATAAATCTCAACCTAATAGCATCATCTACAAGGTGTGGGATTTTCATCATTAAGCATACTTTCTCAAATTCTCTTATGAAGAAATAAGCATCTTTGGACTCTAAGCCATGAAACTTAGAGAGTGTGCTGATGAACTAAGGCTTGAGCTCAAAGTTGTGTTCACTAACTGAAGGAAGTTGGATGCAAGATGGAAGTGTGGTTCTAATGGGATAGAACCTATCCTGTAAAGATATCTTTTGAGCCATAACTAGATCTGGTCTTAGTTCAAACTTGGGTGATTTTGTGTTTCTAATTAACCTAGATGAATTTAGGCCTCTTGACCACACATGCATATACAAACACTACCACAAACAAGTTCACCAATAGTCAACAAGAAAAAACAACCAAGCCTAATCTAAGGTAACCTTGACCTAGACAACTCCTAACTGGTTGATTGTCCACAGGAGGTATAATGCAGACTTTGACCATAAGCTAATCAACCAGGTCAGGGCAAGATTGATGGGAGGTTGCGCAAAAGCGATGGGCCTAATTAAACCAAACCACCAACCTTCGGGATTTCACCCCTCAATCCCTGTCCTTAGACACTGAATTGACAGGAGTCAAATTCTAACACCTTTCCCCTTAGGATAATCTCTTAATAAGTTTGAGATATCCCTGAGGCCAACGTCTATTAGATTTAAAGTTAGGCTTAGGCTGTGCGTGCTTGGAGATAGTTTGTGGGCTAAGAAAGGGTAATAACTTCCACACCTTATCTTGTTTTGGGTTTTGCCCTTAAGACTGATTGTGTAAAGTATACAGAATAAAGAAAAGTAACATTCAATAAGCAAATAATCACTCAAGAATGTTTTCTAAAGTATATGCTATGCTTACGTACCTTGTCTCCAGCTTTCTTCAATAGTAATTGTAAAAGAAACGTAATTAAACAAATGCTTAGAATGCAAGTCTAAACATTTTTTTAAACAATTGGTAATCAATCAGATTACTGTTGGATTAAAAATAGGGTATGTGAATATCATATATAGCAAAAATAACACACAAAAACTATATTTTTGCAAAGCAATATGTCATGCAAAAAAGAATTTTTAGTAGTCCAAAAATTTTTCAAGCTTTTGCGCTGTAATTTCTTGGAATTCTATTTCCTACTTTCTAAAGTAGGGCACAGGATAGCAAGTCTTTTCCTGCAATACTTGAGCGTTAAATCTGATTTCTTGATGGCCCTGAAACAAGACACCAAATTTGTTAAAAAAAACAATTATACTATTCCCTCCCCGACAACGGCGCCAAAATTGATTGCAAGTAAATGCAGTGAGAATTACCATCTAGCTTTAGGCTAACGGGTAGTGTCCGTGAGGAGAAATGCGATGAAAGCTTTTCGATGCATTGTTTTAAAGACAAATAATGGTGTCGGTATTTTTTTATGCTGAAAAGAGAATGGAGAGTAGGGAAGTGATTTAAAGAAAAATTGAAAACTTAGAGAAGAAGGCTTTGGAAAAGATGATCTTTAAAAAGGCTTGAAGAGTGATTAGTTGTTAGTTTTCATTTATGAAAAAGATCTGGGCTCACTATCTTACTACTCAATGATAAATTGTTCTCTTGAAAATCTCTGTGCCTCAACTTGATCACATGCAAAAACTTAAGCTTGAGTTTCGAAAGTCTTAAGTAAAGCAAATAAGATTGTTGGAAAAGTTAACTTTTTTTTTTTAAGAATTCATTTTGAACTGAATGTTAAATCATCAAGTCGTCTTTCAAGTATGAAATAAAAACAAGTTCAAGTGATGTTTTAAAAATAAAAGTTTTAGAAATCCAAACCCATCCTCATGTGCCTTCAAGAACACTTTCAAAGAAGTAAGGCTTAGTTTAAGGCATTCATATGATTCTGTTGGGTTCTTTACATCAAAATCATTCAAAACAAATGGGATCGAAGAGAGATGATAGTGAGCTCAGAAAAACAAATTTAGCTACTCATAATTAATGTAAAACAAGACATGTAAATGAAATGAAACATACTCATGAATTGGAGAAGAAGAGAAGTCTTGATCTTTTATGGATGTCACTTCAAGTTCAGGTTACAATTACTTTTTTCCAGTCTCTCACTTGTATCTGGACTAAACTATAAATTAAAAACAGAGATACAACTTGTCATTAATTCTCTAACAAAGAACCTAAACCCTAAAAATAAAGAGAAAAACTTAAACTAGTCTCCGATTCATCCTTCTCTGAAAAATACAGTATTTATAGGCCAAAACCAAACGGGGGAGAGTGTACTAAGATAGACGGAGCAAACGCTCCCCCAACCAATTTAACAAAGTCGTAGAAACGCGTCTTTGGCCGTGTTTTCGTGGCCCGGGCGTGGCCAGGTGGCCACACCCGGGGAGTGCTGCTCCCTGGTTCCGCGATATGCTTTTATCTCTTACTGAATTTGCAGTTTTAGGTCCTGAATTTGACGAAACCTCCTTTGATCTTCGGCTTTAACCAATTGATTTGTGAAGATCTTAGTTTAACTACTTGTTTAACTGGTTTTATCTTCTCTGATTTGCCCTGATTTTTTATTTGAATTAATTCTGAATTAAATCAGAATTTTAATGGACTTTTGGGCTCATTTTTCTTCTCTCTCCTTTAGTAATGGGCCTGCATTTTATAAAAAAGAATATAAGGCTAAATACATGATTTATTAGACAATAATTATGGGAATATGACATTATATATGCAATATACATGACTAATCAAGGGAAAACCTAGAGGTTTAGTGGCTTGTTACACACGCTCAGTGCAATCTTGTCACCTGCGAAAGTGGTGTAATAACATTTATAATATAGTTTTCCTTTTTCTTGTTTTGCTCAAGACGAGCAAAAGGTAAGTGTGGGGTGCGATTAGTATACGATATTATACTTTTATATCGCATTTTCCTACCGATTTATGAAAAAATATCGTTTCTAAACCGTATTTTGGTCTCTTTTGCAGATAATCAATTTTTGAGTAATTAAATCCATATTTCTTGAAGGCTAAGCTAGAAAGTTTCTAGAAGATACATTGAATCTAAACGTTGGCGCGTGTCTGATGAAAATCCGGAGGCAAATACTTGAATCTGAGAATACCTGGAAGATCTCAGAAGCAAGACGAAATAGCTCGCTAAAGCTAGGGACCTAAGTCCCTAGTATGGCCGCGGAAACTCAACTATGGTCGCGTTTCTGCGGCCATCTTGGCGAGCCATGCATTGAAAGCCACGCGTCAATTTTCGACGCGTGGCCTCTTCTCGTCTTCTGGAACCTCCTATTGCCTATAAATACCCCTTCACAGACCTGAAACGCAAGCAGATCAGCGGGTAGGCTTGGTTTTCTCTTTTCTAGTTGTAGAGTCAGATTTTCTTCTTAATTTCTTTTGTATTTTTATTTTTTTTAGATTATGTAGTAGGGCTGAGTTGATTCAGAGAGAGATAAGAATATATTGATGTAATAGATGGTGACAATCTATATAAAGGTGTCTCCTTTCTTCTCTATTGTAATCTTATACATCTTCTACATGATGCTTAGCTAATTTTTCTTCTCATGTCAATCAGCTACTAACCACAAATCATCTAACCTCTTACTTGATAATTCACATAAATTTAATAGCCTCTACAAGGTCTTGCTCTTGCAAGAACCATTGATGGATCATGTGTTAGCACAGAGGCCTTCCACTCTAGTTTTGATGATGATTAACTCATGTAGTTATAGTTTACTAATAATCTTGTGATATTTAGTTTCAGATATTTAATCAAGATATTAGTAGGTGATTAGCTTCAACAAAGGTGTTTTGGAGCTTTCACATGGTGATTCAAGAGCTCGAGCATCAAAGTTCATATCTAGCACTCGTTGAAGTCAAGCTCGGTGAATCGCGTTTGGATCGAGTCGGCTTGAAGACGGAGTTTGTCAAGAAGGCTTCAGTTTGTTTAGTATAGTTTGTTAGATCCATTGTAAAGATTAGATAGTGTGATATGCTCAAGTTCACAACACACACACGTTTCATGTTTTTGTTTTGGTTTTCGGTTTAACCGATCTTGGTTTTCATGAATAGATAGAATCAAAACAAGTTTACATAGTTTAATGTATATTAGATTTGTTCTATATACTTGTATGCTTCATATTCTTAGAAAAACTTATTTTGATACACTATTCATGTGTTTGGAGTTTTGTATTTAGACAAAACTTATTTTCGAATTTAATGTCAAAAACATTGATATATATCTCTTTCATGTATATTAGATTCTATCCACATACTATATGCTTCAAAGTTGTTTAAATATTATGTTTTTGTATTTGGATGAGTTTTGGACAAAACGATTTTTCATTTCAAAAATTCAAGTTTTGTAAAATACAGATTTTGGTTTTTGGCAAAATTTCAAGGCACAAAATGGTTAAAATAGTATGAAATATGTGTTGAATTTTTTCACACATGTTTGTATTTCAAAGATAATATAAGAACTAATTTTTGTGGAATTTATGTGTTTTATGGGATTTAATTGGAATTAAAAAGACCAATTTTTAAATCCTATAATTTGCCCTGCCAGGCTCTGGCGGTCGACCGGGACGGTCGACCGGACCGGTCGACCGATGTGCACAAGACGTACACAAAGGCCAAGTGATTTGGCTGGTCGACCGACTGAAATCAGCCCATTCTCGGGTTAGCCCGGTCGACCGGGCGGTCGACCGGCCATAGAACCGTTGCTCTCTGGTTCTGGACACGGTCGACCGAGCGGTCGACCGCTGGGCTCAACGGTCAAATTTTTGACCGTTGGCCGGTCGACCGGAAGGTCAAAACTGACCTTTTCAGCTGCCAACGGGCAGATTTTGATTGGGCCATTTATACCCCAATCTTTGGCCTGTTTTCACCAAGTTTTCAAGAGCAAAAATTTCTCCCATTTACAAGTGTTTTAACACTAGTTTTCAAAAGAGTTTTTAAGCCAAAAGGATTCATCTTTATTTTGTTTTTCAAGGGTTGGAAAATTCAAAGAAAAATAGAGATTTGGGATATTTGTGTTGTTCTTCATTTCTACCAAATTTAAAGTATTTTCCCAAGTATTTTTCTTTGTTATTTGATTTCCAAACACCTTGATTTTCTCACACTTGAGCTTATCTTGCTATCCTATCGATTAGGATCTTTGTTTTTGTGAGAAAGAAGTTGTTTGTGGTCTTTTGATCACCAAGTTGTAAACCCTCCTTTTATTTGTTGGTATCCCTCTTGTGTAGAGGTGATTGTGGAGGTTGTATTGGCTAGGTGTCTTATCCCTCAAGTGTGAGGTGATTGAGTTATTGGCTTTGTGCCTATCCCTCATTTATGAGGTTGATATTTGTTTGGCTATGTGCCTTGCCTCTAGTGAGAGGTTGTATTGGTTGGAGAGGAGTTGTGTACTCCATATTGTATTTGCCCCAAATCCTCAGTGGAGGTTCCCTGTGTGGGAAGTCTAGTGTGGACGAATTAGTGAAAATCCTTCTGTGTGAAGGCGGGGACGTAGAGCTGTGTGCTCGAACCTTGAAACATATCTCAGTGTTTGCGTTTGATCCACTTACTCTAACTCTCTCTCTTACATTGTGCCTTGCATCATTCATATTGCTCATTCATACTTATATGCTTGGTTGTGTTTGTTTGTGTGCCTCACTTGCGTTTAACCACGAGAGCTTCATATAGCACCTCAACTCTTATTCAGAGGAATCAAGAGGAGTTAGTCCAGAGCCCTTCACCGGGAATTCGGCTACACTCGTAGGTTACACTAAGTGTGTTGCAATTAAATTTTTTATTTTCGCATTTTGTTCATTAGATTAGCCGTACACCTATTCACCCCCCCCTCTAGGTGTACTTTCATCATGATGATGGATTCTAACATTCTAACATTCTAACATCTAACCCACTAACAAGCTAACTTGTAATGTCTTTTTTATTTCATGCTCACCTCTAATTGGTTTTGATTATTTAATAGTAACTTGCATTTTGTTTGTGTGGAATGGATGTGTGGTTTGAACGTGGAAGAACCTTCTTATGAGCCTTGCTCTATATCATCTCTTGAAGCCAAGGATTAATGATGGCTAAGGATCCATGTGAGGCAACTATCACTAAGAGGTTAGCATGGTTAGTGGAGCAATTAGTATTCAGTAGCCATGAGTTTTCTTTTATAGTTCTCTTCTTTCTTGTTACTTTATTTTAAAATTAATTTCCAAAATCTTTTTATCATTTTCTTATAGATGTTTTCACCAACTTCTTAGTTCACTTTTGTTTCATCTTCCTTTTGTTTTCAAAACCACTTCTTTTTTATTTTCACTTTGCTTTATCGCCTTCTTCACCTATCATTTCTGGATTTCTTTTCTTTTTCTTTTTCTCATTCTTTAACAAAGAAGAAATTGTTAACAACTGACGTGAATAAGAACTGTTAATGCTTCTATCGCCTCCCGTCCCTATGGATTCGACACATTGAGCCAATGCTATTGAAAGTATCGAGGGAACATTAGCACACACACTTTTACACTAATTTCATATATACATATTTTCAAGTGTTAGTTCCGCCTGACCAAATTTTGGTGTCGTTGCCAAAACATCCCCGGCAATGGCGCCAAATATTTTGATTGGGACGAAACCAGCACTTGAAAACGTGTGTTATATGAAATCAATGTAAAAGCGTGTGTGCTAATGTTTCCTCGATACTTCCGTTATAGCATTAGCTCAACGAGTCGAATCCACAGGGATAGGAGGCGATAGAAGCATTAACAGTTTTTATTCACGTTAGTTGTCAATAAGTTCTTCTTTGTTAAAGAATAAGAAAAAGAAAAGAAAAGAAATCCAGAAGTGATAGGTGAGAAGAAGATAAAAACGCGAAGTGAAAACAAATAAGAAGTGGTTGTGGAGTCGGTAAAATAAAAGCAAGAAAGGTGAAGTGAAAGGCAAAGTGATTTAAGAAGTAATTTGGACAACAAAATGAAAAGAAGATAAACTTTGTGGTGAAGAAAATAAAATCAAAGGTGAACTAAGAAGTTGGTGAAAATATCGACAAGAAAATAATCAAAAGATTTTGGAAATTGTTTTAAAACAAAGTAAAAAAGAAAGGAGGATCTATGAAGGAAAACTCATGGTTACTAGCTACTAATTGCTCAACTAACCATGCTAGCCTCTTAGTGATAGTTGTCTCACATGGATCCTTGGTCATCACTAGTCCTTAGCTTCAAGAGACGATACAAAACATGGCTCATAAGAAGGTTCTTCCACATTCAAACACATTCATTCCACAAAACAAGTTGCAATCTACTATTAGATCATCAAAATCGGTTAGAGGTAAGCATGATATAAAAAGACATTGCAAGTTAGTTTATTAGTGGGTTAGATGTTAAAAAGTTAGAATGTTAGAATCCATCATCATGAGCATCAATAGCTCTTGTAAGAGCAAGGCCTTATAGAGGCTATTAGATTCATGTGGATTATCAAGTAAGATATTAGATGATTAGTGGTTAGTAGTTAGATTGCCATGAGAAGAAAAAAAACTAGCTAAGCACCATGTAGAAAATGTAGAAGATTATAATAGAGAAGAAAGGAGGCACCTTTTCATAGATTGTCACCATCTATTACATTAATATCTCTCTATCTCTCTCAAATCATCTCAGTCCTACTACATGATCTAAAAACAAAATTAAAATACAAAAAAAAAGAAGAAAAAAACCTATACTACATGACACTAAAAGAGAAAACTCCTAAATACTACTCCCAGAACTGCTTGCATCTCAGGTCTCTGCAAGGTTTTATATAGGCAAAAGAATCATCTAGAAGACAAGACAAGGCCACGCGTCAAAAATCGACACGTGGCTCGCCAAGATGGCCACGAAAACGCGACAATAACTGCGTTTTTGCGGCCATACCAGAGACTTAGGTCCATGGTTTTGGCGAGCGATTGCATCTCACTTCGGGGACCTTTAAGGTATTCTCGGATTCGGTTATTTGTGTCCGGATTTTCGTCAGACACGCACCAACATCTAGATTCAATGTAACTTATAGAAACTCTCTAACTTGGCCTCCAAGGAATCCGGATTTAATGACCCGAAAATGGGTTTAATTAAGCTCTTATTACCCTTTTGCCCTTCTTGTCTTGATTATTGATAGGTAGTAAAAAGTGCATATTTATCATCACATTTACCATCATATTTTCCTATTTATTCTTTAATTAAGCACTACTACTAATGCTTTATTGTTTAATGTGTGCAGGCCTTGAGTAATTAAAAAAAAAAAAGAAATAAGCACAAGTCAATCCCAAAAGCCCAAGAATCCCACAAGCCCACATGCATAATAAATTATAGTAATTTAAAAGCTTCTCTCTTATCTAACCTAATCTAAACTTGAATTTTAAATTATTTATTTAAAATCTAAGGAAGGAAGAGGAAGAATAAAATAGAACTCCTAATTACTAAAAGAGAAGGAAAAGGATAAGATGAGATGGACTTCTACTCAAACCTAGTTGCTTGCAATACAAAGATAAAGATAAAAGGGGAGAAAAGCTTAAAGATAAAGAATAAATCCTTTTATAAATTCGGATTTGTGATAGCTTGCTTCCCAAGTTATCCTGAGTACTCAAGATAGAAGATTTGAATACAGAATCCAGAAGGAGGAGCCCAGATGAGCGGACCAGAGGAGGCCATGCAAGAAAGCGCGTGGCCATTGGCCACGCTATTGCCGCGAAAACGCGGCCATAGCCGCGTTTCCGCGGCCTTTTGGATAAGTCTGGTTATGTGTTTTTGTAAGAAAGCTTTACTGGGACTCTACTTCCTATATCTCCTATAAATACCCCTGCAGAGCAACAGAGAGGGCGCATCCAGAGACTGAAGCTTAGGGTTTTTCTTTAGATTTTCTCTTTCCAAAATTTCTTGTATTTTAGTTTTTGTTATTTGAAGAAGAATATTTTGAAGAAGGAGAAGAGCTTGTAATTGGTCGTGACATCCAATAAAAGGTTACTCATTCTTCTGTGCAATTCAATTCAGTTCTTTTTGCGTAGATTAATTATTTTTTCTTCTTTTCGTTTTCATGCACTTTTTCTTACTAAACATAACAATTGAAAATAAAATAAAAAAATGAATAACTCAATTAAACCTATAGTTTGCTAATCTCTCGATCAACCCTAGTTTAGTTTAAAAGGTGAATTGATTGATATCTATTGTTGTTAGAAACCCTAGGATTAAAATGGTATTCTTGAAGATGAATTGATAATTAGGTTTTCTTAATTCAGTTTACACTTTTTAAATGATTCTTCATAAGTTCATACTTAAAAATTTTGATAGCATAATTTTAAGTAAAAACTTCTCTTATGCTTGCTTTGAAATTAGGATGAACGACTGTTTAATCTTTTTTAGTGCACACTAATTAGGGTTCCAACATTATTCATCTTGCCTGAATAGCAATTAATAACCTAGGATGGATGTTTATTCTTTCAATATGATATTCATCCTTTGAGACTAGTACCATGGGTTGTGGTAGATGATTAGTAAACTATATTTCTTAAACTTGATCAAATCTAATCAATCTCTCTTTTTCTTTTCCAAGCAAATTACAGAGAAGATCATTCCGAAACGCTTTCATCGCATCCTTCCCTATGTATCGACCAGTCTAGCCTTTGCTACGCGGTTACCTTGAAACGAGACTAAGACTTTCTAACTCTAAACTATTTTTAATACAATTTCTCGTTTCAATCAAACTTTTGGCGCCGTTGCTGGGGAGGGAACAACACGATATTCTAAAAATCTAATTCTTCTTTTTCTTTTTGTTTGCAGGATCAGAGAACAGGAACTATAACTGCAACAAAGGACATATAGTAACTCTGTGCCTCTGCCCTAGAAGGCAGAGCAATAGACCCTACTATCTAGCCGCGCAAACGCGGCTATAGCCGCGTTTCCGCGGCAGTAGTAGTGAACTACTGACTGTAATTTCTGCAGGTTGCTGCAAATTGCAAGTTCTGTTTACTGCTGTGATAAATTTTCTCTGTGATCACCCTGCATTCTGCTAACTAATTAACAGTAACTTATTAGTTGATAAATAAAAAAAATTTAGACTCTTGTATCATAGGCACGTGTCTATTTAATTTTTTTTAATTTCTGTTGAAGAGTGCTGACGACAAGATACGTTCGCATTGCATATAGACTAGGAAGCACCCTTAGCTGATTTACTGCTTTTGAGTGAATACTTGTCTATTGCTTTACACATGCACTAAATCAATTTAAGGGCAAATCCCATAAACAAGATAAGATGGGGATTTCATCACCCTTCCTTGGCCCACAAATCATCTCCGTCACACTCACAACCCTAACCCTAAAATAAAAATTGACTAGACGTTGGCCTTAGGTTAACTCGGACTCATTAGGAGATTGGCTAAAGGAGGAAGTTATTCGAAATTAACTCTTGCCAAATTGGTGCCTAGGAAAGGGATTAAGGGCCGAAAGCCCGAAGATCGGTGGTTACTTATTTAAGGAACGTCTTTGACAGATAACCTCCCACCGATCTTGTCACCTACCTGGCCGATTAACTTGTGGTTGAGGTCGGCAATATACCTCCTAAAGACAGTCTAAAGTTAGGAATCGTCTAGGTCAAGACTTACCTTAGAATAGGATTTTTGATTATTTTTTCTCTTTCTTGATTGATTGGGTAAACTTGTTTGTTAACTGTGCATGTCAGCTTGGTTGAGAGACCCAGTCACATCTAGACTAACTAGGACCAGTTCCCCACCCGAACAAAAACCCGATTCACACATGGCACAACTACCATCACTGCAAGATAGGTTCATCCTATTAGGACCTCTCTTCCATCTTGCATTCAGTTACCCGATGAAGGTGTTGACCAATTTGAGCTCAAACCACAATACATCAACACTCTTCCCAAATTTCATGGACTTGAATCCGAGGATGCATACTTTTTTATAAGGGAATTTGAAGAAGTATGTCTAATGATGAAAAAACCCAGCCTAGGAGTAGATGCCATCAAACTACGGTTTGTCCCATTCTCTTTGAAAGACTTAGCAAAGAAATGGCTCTACAGTCTAGAGGCCGGTTCCATATCCTCATGGGATATTTTCGTCAAAGCCTTCTTAAAGAAGTTTTATCCCATTCACAAGACTGCACTAATTAGAAAAAGCATCTTACAATTTAAGCAAACAGCCAATGAACCTTTTTGGAAGTACTAAGAACGTTTTAAGGACCTCCTTGCCAATGCCTTCACCATGGGATAGAGAAATGGCGACTCGGCCAAGCTCTTTATGATGGATTAGAATATCAAACAAAACCCTATTAGAATCCATGTGCCAAGAAGGATTTTGAAAAAGAACGAGGACGAAGGATGGTTATTATATGAAGAATTGGCTGATAATACCATCCAGTGGGAACCAACTCTGAAAAAATTTAGGACTAATGACCCTAGCTCTTCTAAAGGAGATGTCCATTCCATTGAGGCTAACATAGTTACCGATGCTAAACTAGCTGTTGTGATGCGAAGACTAGAAGCTCTTGAAACTAAAGAACCAGTCTCAGTGAACCAAGTCAGCCCGACACCTTCGGCGGGCTGTACTTATTGTCAAGACATGAACCATGTATTCGAGGAATGTCCTGTCTTTATAGCTCATCAAACTTTGCCCGAGCATATGAGTGCTGACTTCACAAGGCCCGCTAAAAATTCAAATTCATCCACCTATAATCCCGATTGGAGAAATCACCCAAATTTCTCATGGGGCCCAAAAAACAATGATCACACAAGGCCCAAATTCTCCAACAATTTTCAAAATTCTCCTTATCAACAAAATTATCCCAACCAAAATCCTCCACCTTCTTTTTAAAATTCACATATGGAGACAAGACTCTCCAATATGAAAAGAAAGGTGGACACTCTAGTTAAGAGCCAAGACACACTAGCTCAAGTCTTGACTAGGATAAAGATGCAATTAAATCAACAAGAAAGACAAAAGGGAACTCTATCAAGTCAACCATTGCCAAACCCTAGGAATCCTAGGCAAGCCAATGAGGCTCAGGATCCAAACCAGTGTAACTCGGTTCATACATTGAGATCAGGGAAACAAGTTGATAATCAAATATCCATGCCACAGGACCCAGCTCAATTGTCTATTCCATCTAGTTCCACTCCATCTCCACAAAACTCCAAAGAAACTGAAGTTGATAAGTCAGCAAAACAAGTGCACTAACCTATAGCCCTATTTCCAAATAGGCTTAGGAGTAATAATAATGCACATATGGAGAAATTGCTCGAGGTGTTTAATCAAGTTAAGCTTAATATACCACTTCTTGATGCAATCCAACAGGTTCCTAGTTATGCCAAATTCCTTAAGGACATGTGTACCAAGAAAAGAAAGAAAAATATGCCTAAGAAAGTTTTTCTAGCCACTAACATTAGTGAGCTATTGTCTAACCAGATCCCAGTCAAGTACAAGGACCCTGGTTGCCCCACCATTTCTTGCACAATAGGTCGAGCTGAAATTAGTCGGGCACTCCTCGATTTAGGAGCAAGCATTAATTTTCTTCCTTTCTCTGTATATTAGCAACTTGGCTTAGGTGAACTCAACCCAACTCAAGTTACAATCCAATTAGCTGATCAATCAATTAAAGTTCCAAAGGGAGAGATCAATGATGTCCTTATACCGGTAGGAGAATTCATTTACCCAGTCGATTTCATTATTTTAGAGACACAATCTATGTCTAATCCTAGGTCCCAAACTCCCGTCATCTTAGGATGCCCGTTCCTAGCAACCGCTAACGCAATCATAAATTGCAGAAACGGATCCATGAGATTGACTTTTGGAGATATGACAAAGGAAGTCAATATTTTCAACTTAGGTAAACACCCCTACGACATAAACGACCAACCCTTTGAGGTCAATTTCATTGAGAATATGACTAGTGAGCACAAAGAGGAGATCACACTAGAATCAAAGGATGAGGAAGAGTTAGAATCTAGTGATCTCAACCTTGATGAGATTGAGTGGGCAGCCAGTCCAAGTTCTATAGAGATGGAGAATTTAAGCTTAACACCTACACCGATCGAGCCACCTCCTTCCTTGGAGTTAACGACCATGCCTAAACATCTTAAGTACGCCTACTTTGGTGAACAAGAGACGTTACAAGTCATAATTGCCTTCAACTTGACTAATAGGCAAGAGGAAGACCTATTGGCAACCCTTAGGAGACATAGGGAAGCCATTTGTTGGACTATGGCCGATATCAAGGGACTAAGCCCTAAAATAGTCCAGCATAGAATCCATCTAAATGAAGGGGTTAAACCGAAGAGGGACCCACAACATAGGCTAAATCTGCTCATGCAAGAGGCTGTACAAGCCGAAATAATGAAACTGTTAGATAATGGGATCATTTTTCCTATTTCCGATAGCGAATGGGTCAGTCCAGTGCACGTGGTCCCTAAGAAGTCCAGTTTTACTGTGGTGAAAAACGACAAGCAAGAGTTAGTGCAAACACGACTACCTACCAAGGTTCGAGTATGCATAGACTATCGCAAGTTAAACGCCGCTACTAGAAAAGACCATTTCCCCCTCCCATTTATCGACCAAATGCTAGAACGATTAGCGGGCCATGAGTATTATTGTTTCTTGGACGGTTACTCAGGGTATAACCAAATTCTAATAGCCCGGAGGACCAAGAAAAGACAACATTCACGTGTCCATTTAGGACGTTTGCCTATCACTGAATGCCTTTCGGCCTATGCAATGTCCCCGCCACATTCCAACGTTGCATGTTAAGCCTTTCTCCGACATGGTCGAGCGCTTCTTGTAGATCTTCATTAACGATTTCTCCATCTATAGAAATTCATTTGACCATGTCTCCATCACTTAGAGCTAGTGCTAAAAAGGTGCACTGAAAAGAACTTGACCATAAATTGGGAAAAGTGCCACTTTATAGTGTAACATGAGATTGTCCTAGGTCATGAGATATCTAGGAAAGGGATAAAAGTGGATAAGGCTAAGGTAGAGATCATAGCCAAACTCCCAATTCCACAATGCGTAAAAGACATTCGTTCTTTCTTAAGACATGCTGGGTTTTGCCGTAGGTTCATTAGGGATTTTAGCAAAATTGCTAGGCCCGTGACCAACCTTTTAGCCAAAGACATGCCCTTCATCTTTGATGACAAGTGTAGTAGCGCATGGGAGAAGCTAAAATTGGAACTTATCTCTACACATATCATCTTACATCCGGACTGGTCCAAACCCTTTGAGATCATGTGTGATGCCTCTGATTTTGCGATAGGCGCTGTCTTAGGACAACGTAAAGATAACAAGCAGCACATAATCTATTATTCAAGTAGGACACCCAATGATGCCCAAGTGAACTATACTACAACTGAGAAAGAATTCTTAGCAGCAGTGTTCGCTTTGGAGAAATTCTGCCCATACCTACTTGGTACCAAAACCACAATATTCACCGACCATTTTGCACTTCGATACCTAATGCTCAAAAAGAATGCGAAGGCCCGACTCATTCGTTGGATCCTCCTCCTTCAACAATTTGATCTCAAAATTCGAGATAAAAAGGGTGTCAAAAATGTCGTCGTAGACCATCTCTCTCGTGTGCCAAACGCACCTTCCGACGAACTACCCATCAGTGATAATTTTCCCAACGAACAACTTCTAGCCATCTCTACGGAACCATGGTTTGCCGACATAGTTAATTACTTAGTCACAAACCAAACACCATCTAGTTGGTCAAATCAGGATAGATACCGGTTCTTGTCTCAAGTCTGGTATTTCATATGGGAGGACCCTTACCTTTTCAAATATTGTAGCGATCAAATAATTAGGAGATGTGTTACCGACGTGGAAACTAGAAGCGTTCTAGCCTTTTGTCACGAGTTTGCTTGCAGCGGACACTTTGGTCCCCGCAAAACAGCCGAAAAGGTCCTACAGAGTGGCTTCTATTGGCCCACTTTGTTTAAAGATGCATTTGACTTTTGCAAAAGTTGCACAAGATGCCAAATGATAGGAAGGATTTCTAAACGTAATATGATGCCCCTAAATCCAATTCTAGAAGTAGAACTCTTTGATGTTTGGGGCATTGATTTTATGGGACCCTTCCCTAAGTCATTTGGGCACCAATACATCTTGTTGGCTGTAGATTACGTATCCAAGTGGGTTGAAGCCATCCCTTACAGGACAAATGACAACAAAGTTGTTGTCAAATTCTTGAAAGAAAACATCTTCTCACGCTTTGGAACCCCTCGTGCCATAATTAGTGATAATGGTACACATTTTTGCAATAGAATTTTTGAAGCTCTTATGCGAAAATATGCCATAACACACAAGTTATCTACACCTTATCATCCTCAAACCAGTGGGCAGGTGGAAGTTTCAAATAGGCAAGTTAAGCTTATCTTGGAGAAAACTGTGAATCAAAACAGGAAGGACTGGTCCACCAAATTGGTAGATGCCTTATGGGCATATAGGACCGCCTTTAAAACGGTTCTAGGAATGTCTCCTTATAGACTAGTCTTTGGAAAGGCTTACCACCTTCCTATTGAGATAGAGCATCGAGCCTTATGGGCAATTAAACAGCTGAATTTTGATCTAGATAAGGCCGGTGAACTTCGAAAATTACAAATTTCTAAACTTGAGGAGTTAAGGAACGAGGCATATGAAAATGCGAAAATTATGAAGGATAGGGTTAAGGTTTTTCATGATAAGTTTATCACGAGAAAAACTTTTGTCCAAGGACAAAAAGTATTACTCTATAACTCTAGACTTCATCTCTTTCCCGAAAAGTTAAAATCAAGATGGACGGGGCCTTTCATTGTTAAAACTGTGTTTCCACAAGGAGCCATAGAGATATACGACCCTAAAAATGGAAATATATTCAAGGTAAATGGTCAACGTCTGAAACCATTTTTGGAATCAGTACCGGAAGCAAACGCAGCCATGGGTCTTTTTGACCCATGTATCGGTAACTCTACCTCTCTGCCAGTTTATTTCATGCATTTGTACATACATGCATACATTGAGGACAATGGATGAGATAAGTGTGGGAGAGGGTACTAGCCTTCTAATAAATAAAAAAAATTTAAAAAAACATATATAAACAATAAAAATATATATATATAAAAAATTTAACATAACTCACTATCCTTAGGTTATTAAAAAATATATAAATATATATATAATAAATTTTTTTTAAAAAGTAAAAAATAATAATAAAAATATAAAAAATAAAACATAAAAAAAATTTGACAAAGGAGACAATATTTTGACTTATCTTTTAAAAGAAATCCAAGTTAACCTTAAGAATTAGGAAAATCATGATTAGGATTTCTAAAAACTTGGTCAAAATAAAATAAATTGTTAGATTTTTTTAGGTATAGGAGGAAAAATTGAATAATTAATTAGTCTTGATTTTTACCTTAATGAAATGTGAATTCCTAATACGCTTTCACATCTAGGATTCTAAGACAAAGACTCTTGTGCCTTATAAAGAATAAAAAAATAAAAAATAAAAAATAATAGAGTTCACTAATTAAGCTGGATACATGTGCCTCAAGAAGCATAAGTATTCATGTCTAAAGGTGATTTTATAAATTAAGACCTTGGTTTTGTGGCCTAGTTCACTTGAGTCCTTAAGTCCGTGGGTGTTTTCTCACCCGTGCCCTAAACCGATCGGTTTGGGAGCCACCGACCTTAGACTCGCTACATGCGTGAATTAAAAAGCCTAAGAAAACTAAGAAATATTATCTATATATGTACTAACACATCAAATAGTCAATTAGTTAGGTATGAGGGCCTCAAGAAGCCTTGATACTTATACAAAAGAAAATTAGATGAGTTATACATATTAAAAAAAAAGAAAAAATAATAATAAAGGGGCATGAGAGTCCAAGTTAAAGAATCCCTAGAAAAGATTCACAAGGATGCATATGACTTAGGGTAACGAAAGAGACTATACAAAATTCAATTTTAATCCTTACCTAAAATTGATAACAAATTATTGTATAAAGACTAAGTTCAAGAATGAATAAAAATGATAATCCTAAAACTTATAGATTACTTAATTTCTTCAAATGGATTTCAAATATTTCTTTCCTTTTTCAAAATAAATAAATAAATAATAATAAAATTTTAATTAATTAAATCTCTAACATTTTCCTTTTATGGATTTTGTGGGTGTAATCCGCTGAAAACCTCACGAGACAACACTCGTCCTCTAGGGGTAACCTAGAGTTTTAACGGCTTATTGCACATACTAAGTGCAACCGTGATGCTTACGAAAGTGAGTTAGGATAGATTAGTTTTTCTTTTTTTTCTTTTGCTTTTTAATTTTTACTCGAAGACGAGCAAAAAGATAAGTGTGGGGGTGTGATAGGTAGTAAAAAGTGCATATTTATCATCACATTTACCATCATATTTTCCTATTTATTCTTTTATTAAGCGCTACTTCTAATGTTTTATTGTTTAATGTGTGCAGGCCTTAAGTAATTAAAAAATAAAGAATAAATACATCAAGCCCAAAAGCCAAAGATCCCACAAGCCCACATGCATAATAAATTGTAGTAATTTAGAAGCTTCTCTCTTATCTAACCTAATCTAAACTTGGATTTTAATTATTTATTTAAAATCTAAGCGAGGAAGAGGAAGGATAAAGTAGAACTCCTAATTACTAAAGAAAAGGAAAAGGGTAAGATGAGATGGACTTCTACTCAAACCTAGTTACTTGCAATATAAAGATAAAGATAAAGGGGAGAAAAGCTTAAAGATAAAGAAAAAAACCTTTTATAAATTCAGATTTGTGATAACTTGCTTCCCAAGTTATCCCGAGTACTCAAGATAGAAGATTTGAATACAGAATCTAGAAGGAGGAGCCCAGATGAATGGACCAGAGGAGGCCACGCAAGAAAGCTCGTGGCCATTGGCCACGCTATTGCCGCGAAAACGCGGCCATAGCCGCGTTTCTGCAGCCTTTTGGATAAGTCTGGTTACGCATTTTGGTGGGAGAGTTGTATTGGGACACTACTTCCTATATCTCCTATAAATATCCCTGCAGAGCAACAAAGAGGGGGCATCCAAAGACTGAAGCTTAGGGTTTTTCTTTAGATTTTCTCTCTTTATGAAATTTCTTATATTTTCGTTTTTGTTATTTGAAGAAGAATATATTGAAGAAGGAGAGGAGCTTTATAATTGGTCGTGACATCCATAAAAAGGTTACTCATTCTTCTGTGCAATTCAATTCAGTTCTTTTTAACGTAGATTAATTATTTTTTCTTCTTTTCGTTTTCATTCACTTTTCTTACTAAACATAACAATTAATAAATAAAATAAAAAATGAATAACTAAATTAACCTATAGTTTGCTAATCTCTCGATCAACCCTAGTTTAGTTTAAAAGGTGAATTGATTGATATCTATTGTTATTAGAAACCCTAGGATTAAAATGGTCTTCTTGAAGAAGAATTGATAATTAGGTTTTCTTAATTCATAAATGATTCTTCATAAGTTCATACTTAAAAACTTTGATAGCATAATTTTAAGTAAAAACTTCTCTTATGCTATGCTTTGAAATTAGGATGAACGACTTTTTAATCTTTATTAGTGTACACTAATTAGGGTTCCAACATTATTCATCTTGCTTGAATAGCAATTAATAACCTAGGATGGATGTTTATTCTTTCAATATGATATTCATCCTTTAAGACTACTACCATGGGTTGTGGTAGATGATTAGTAAACTATATTTCTTAAACTTGATCAAATCTAATCAATCTCTCTTTTTTTTCCCAAGCAAATTACAGAGAAGAGCGTTCTGAAATGCTTTCATCACATCCTTCCCTGTGGATCGACCCGTCTAGCCTTTACAATGCGGTTACCTTGAAACAAGACTAAGACTTTCTAACTCTAAACTATTTTCAATACAATTCTCTTTTCAATCAATTATCTGCAAAAGAGACCAAAATACTGTTTAAAAATGATATCTTATTCATATATCGGTAGGAAATATGATATAAAAGTGCAATATCGTAGACTAATCATCTAACCCACTAACAATCTGGCCAGACCCGACCCGAGTCTCGGGTTCTTTAAACGCGGTCCACAGCCCGCTCCACGGCGCCAGGCACAGTCCGGTACAAGGCCTACGTCCAACAACTCTTTGAGCCATTGGGTAGGGCACCCGGCCCGTGGGCCGGCCCGTGGGCCTGCCCACCTTTCAGTCGTTGTGGGGTTTTTTTTAATTTTTAGTTTTTGAGAAAATACCCCAGTGGCTCCCTCAACAGCTATTTTAGTTGTTTGGGGGCTATTTGTAATTTTTTATGCAAATACCCCCCCCCCCCCAACAGGTAGAATCTACTTTGGGTGCAATTTTTGCAAAAAAATTACAAATAACCTCCTTCCCCTCTATAAATACTCCCTCTTTCCCAGTCTATTTTATCATAACAAATCCTCTAAAATTTTTCTAAATTCTCCAAAATCTTTTTTACAATGTCTCTCTCTAGCTCTCACTACAAGCTCTCAAGATCTACAAGCTCTCAAGCTCTACAAGCTCTATGTCAAGCTCTCTCTCAGTTATCAAGCTCTACAAGCTCTCTCTCTCTCTCTCTCTCTCTCTCTCTCTCTCTCTCTGTGTGTGTATGTGTGTGTTTGTGTGTGAAATTGCATTTGTGAGGTAATCATTTTTTGCAAATTAGAAGTAATGGATGCACATTCTTCATCAGCAGGTTCTAGTCAACCTTCTGGTTCTAGATTTAATCGTAGTTTTAGTTTGAGTAATAATAAGTGGTTAGCTCTTAATTTGCCTTTATCTCACACTCCATAAATTTCATTCACACAATCGTTAGATTTTGATATTGTTGGCCTAGAGGCCCATCACTCTAGTTTTGATGATGAATACCTCACGTAGTTATAGTTTACTAATGATCTTATGTTTAATTAGTCTCAGATATTTGATCAAGATATTACTAGGTGTTTAGCTTCAATAAAGAAATTTTGGAGCTTACATGTGTTGATTCAAGAGCTCGCGCGTCAAGATCGCATCTAGCACTCGGTTTGAGTCAAGCTCGTTGGATCGTGTTTGGATTGAGTCGACTTGGAGAAGGAGTTCTAAAAGAATACCTTGTTTGTTTAGTATAAGATTGTGTTTAGATCATGTGTAAAGGTCGATAGTGTTGTTATGCTCAAGTTCACATACACATACAAGTTTAAAGTTTATGGGTTTTGGTTTTCAGTTTAACCGTTTTTGGATTTCATGTCAAAATATATATATCTTATATGTGTATTGGATTCTATCCATATACAATATAAGATATTTTTTTCATTTATATAAGTTTTGAAGAAAACGATTTTTCATTTCAAAAATCCAATTTTTTAAAAATACGAATTTTGTATTTAAGCCAAATTTCAATAACACAAAAATGATTCAAATAGTTTTAATATGTGTTGATTTTTGATCACATATGTTTGGTATTCAAAGATCTTATAAGAACTTATTTTGTGAAATTTATGTGTTTTTATGGGATTTAATTGAAATTAAAAAGACAAGTTTCCAATGCCCAAAATCCCAGCCAAATTGCACTGGCGGTCTACCGGACGGTCGACCGGACCAGTGGTTGATCGATCGGACCAGTCGACCGATGTACACGAGGACGTGCACATGGCTAGGCATAAAGGTCGGTCGACCACACGGCTGACCGACTGAAAGCACCCCACTCTCGGTGCTGGCCGGTCGACCGGGCGGTCGACCAATGGCTTGGCCCGGTCGACCGGCGGTCAATCGGAGGCACAATGGTTAGAAATATAACTGATGCGCCAGTCGACCGGACGATCGACCGGAAGGTCATTTTTGACCTTTCCTGCTGCCAATGGGCAGAAATTTTTGGAGGCTATATATATGCCTTCTCTTGAGTTGTTTTACACAAGTTTTTTAAGAGCAATTTTTTTCATCTTTATAAGTGTTTAAACAGTAAGTTTTTAAAAGATTTCTTGTGCCAAAAAAATTATCTTTATTGTTTTAAGTGCTGGAAAAATCAAAGAAAAAGAGAGTCTTTTGGAATTGGTTTTGATCTTGTTTTTTAATATCTATTTGGAGATTTTCCCAAGTGTTTTTCTTTGTTATTTTCATTCCAAATACTTTATTTTCTCAGACTTGAGCTATCATATCCATCCTATCTATAGGATCTTGTTTTGTGAGGAAAATTGATTTGTGGTGTATTAAGACCACCAAGTGTTGTTATCTTCTTTGCTTTGTGTTCTCTCTCTTGTGTAGAGGTGATTGTGGAGGAGCTTTGAGTTTGTGGGTATTCCTCTTGTGTAGAGGTAATTTGTGGAGGAGTTTGGGTTTGTTGGTATCCCTCTAAGTGTAGAGGTGATTGTTAGAGTGTTGGCTTAGTGCCCTATCCCTCTAAGTGTAGAGGTGATTGTTGTTGTTTAACTTAGTGCTTTATCCCTCTAGTGAGAGGTGATTGTCGTTGTGCCTTGTCTCTTGTGTAGATGTTGTATTTGTTAGAGAGAAGAGTTGTGTACTCCTAATTATATTTCCCAAATCCTCAATGGAGGTTCCCTGTGTGGGAAGTCCTGTGTGGACGTATAGTGAAAATCCTTCTGTGTGAAGGCGGGGACGTAGAGCAGTGGCTCGAACCTCGAAACATATCTTAGTGTTTGTGATTGATCCACTATCTCTAACTCTCTCTCTCTCTTTTATATCTTACATTGATTCATATTGTTCATATCTTTTATGCTTGGTATAGTTTGTGTGTCTCACTAGTGTTTGAACCAAGAGAGCTTCATATAGCACCTCAACTCTTATTTAGAGGAATTTAGAGGAGATAGTCCAGAGCCCTTTACCGGGAATTTAGCTACACTCTTTGGTTACATTTAGTTTGTTGTAATTAGTTTTTAATTCCGCATCATTGGTTATTAGATTAGCCATACACCTATTCAACCCCCCCTCTAGGTGTATTTTCAATTGGTATCAGAGCCTACGCTCCTGATATTAGTTTTAACTATCTAGGAGTGAGATCTTGGTTAGCTAATCTAGATTTTCATTTGCACCATATTGTTTATACACTCATGGATTACCTTGTCCCTCCTATGTTTGATATTTCTAACATCGATATATGGAAACTTAGGATGAGTGCTTAGTTAAAAGTCCTAGGTTTTCATGTTTACCTTGCTACTACCAAGAAACCTTATCTTGGTAATAACAAGCATAAAGAAGTCAATGCATAAGCCCTAGATGCATTAAAACAAACATTAAGTAAAGATTATCTTATGATGGTTTCTCATTGTAATTTCGCTTTTACAGTGTGGAATACTTTGACATCTCCCAAGTTACAAGCTACAAATATTGTGGAGAAGGAATCTAGCAAAGATGAGTCCGACCAAGCTTGCTACATGGTCGAAGAATGACTCCCTTGAGGTACCCTCGGAAACTCATCTAAATGATTGTGCTAGTTCTTCAGGTGATGATTATATGGATGCTGATGTTTCAAATGAAGAACTATCTATTTTTGTGAAAACTTATTAGAAATAAAAAGTTTTGAAAAAGAAAAGTCTTAAAATAAAAAAAGAAAATAAGGATTTATTTTTAAAACTTAATATGACTTTGCAAGAGAGAGATGAGATTTCAATTGAAAGGGACTCATTGAAATCCCAACTTGATCTTGCCTTAATGAAAACAAAATTTTAAAAAGTAAAAATGATTGTGATAATGTTTTGAAGAAAAATGAGGCTTTATCTTCAAAACTTAAAATTTTTTAAAAGAGAATGATTCCTTGAAAAATAAAATTGCTTTAATTTCAAAGGAATTGGATTTGATTTCAAAGAAATACTTCTTTGAAAAATAATTTAGATTCACATGTTTTTCATGCTATATTGCTTTACCATCTAGTGTTTCAATTGCATGCTCCACTTTATCTTCAAGTATTAAAAATGATATATGTGTGTTGAAGAAAATTGTAGATTGTTTGGGCTCCACTTTGAGCCAATGTACCATGAACCACACACATTTGGAATCTATGTTTCGAAAGAAACATACTCCACCTATGCATGCACACAAACCACGACATACACATGTTTCTCGTGCTCACACCCTGACACCATGTATGCTCATGTGTACACATGTACACATTGTGGACATAAGGGCCACCTTACAAATTTTTTTATGATAGAATAAATACTTCAAATTTTGCAAATAAACTTGTTTGGGTTAGGAAGGTGCTAACCCCCATGGACCCAATAACATATGGGTACCAAAATTCACCCCTATTGTATTTGATGTAGGTGTGTGATAGGTAGTAAAAATTGCATATTTATCACTACATTTACTATCATGTTTCCTATTTATTCTTTTAATTATGCACTATTACTAATGTTTTATTATTTATGTGTGCAGGCCTTGAGTAATTATTTAAATAAAGAATAAAGCCTGAATGAAGCCCAGAAGCCCAAAAGCCCATGTGCAAGCCCATGTGCAGAAGTTGCAATTACTAAAGAAGAGGAAAGAGATGGACTTCTACTAAACCCTAATTGCTTGCAAGACAAGTCTATAGATAAGGGGAGAAGAGTGCAAAGATAATAAAATCGTTTTAAAGATTTGGATTTAGGGTAACTTGCTTCCCAAGTTATCCCGAATTTTCAAATAAAGAGTCGTTACACAACTTCCAGAAGGATATACCCAAATGGACGGACCAGAGGAGGCCACGCGCGAAAGCGCGTGGCCAGAGAACACAATATGGCCGCGGAAATGCGGAAGATGGACGAGTCTGGCGATAAGATTTTGTGGGAGAGTTTATTGGGACTCTACTTCTTCTATCTCCTATAAATACCCCTGCAGAGCAACAGAGAAGGGTGGACAGAAACGAGCTTAGGGTTTTTCTTTAGATTCTCTCTAATTTGTAGATTGTAACTTGTTTGTTTTAGTTTTCTTTTATGTAATTTTTATTTTTTTATGTAACTGAGAGGAGAGACAAGTTTCATGGAGGAAGGAGATCAAGCTTGTACTGAGGTGACATCGGTGTAAGTCTTTTCTTCCATTGTTATAAGAATCAAATCGAAGTTCTGTTTCTTCTTTATTCTTGTTTTGTTTTGTTTCCTCTTTTGTGTTGGTTGATCCAAGTAAAACCAATAGCCTCGAAGTTTCCTTCTCCTTGCAAGTGACATTGATGGTTTATGAAGATGAACATCCATTTCCATGGTAGTATAGCTTCGCCCTTTTATTTCATAATGTAAATCGGGAATGGGGAAGATCTTATATTCCATGCTTCGCTCGCCTTCAAAGAAAGGTACATCGTTGATACGGTCCAAAGGTAAGCAGACGCCAAAGAGGTAAGTATGTTTTTAGTTTTTAGTTTTCTTTCTTTAATTTCTTTAGTTTAGATTACCAACACTACAATATTCCCAATCTCTTTCACTCTTTTTCAT